>JZKD02S0234799.1:180923-198309 GCA_000966675.3 Picea glauca
ACTACTCCAATGAGCTGATGATTGATACATAGATCATGATCAATATGATACAATGAATGAGTGGAATACACTCATATATAGGGCAAAACATTCCATAATTAAGAAAAGAAATCAAGCAGTTAGCTTTACTTAGGAATGCATGCATGCATAATAATGATGGTAAAAACAGAAAGTCTAAATAGAACGAGTCAGTTAACTACCACTAAACTAGTGTGTCGAAAATATAAATTTCTCCAACAATGAGAAGGAATCCTTGTCGATGACACATATTTCAATGAATCTGTTGATGTCACTTACTCTGGCTGGTCTCCTTGTATTTCTCCTTCATCCTTTTTTTGTTATGTGTTTACGTCTCCTTGTAGTAATTCCCCTTGAGCAACATGTTTTGATTCTTTCTTTCTTAGTTCTTCCTCATATTTTCTATGGTGTTCCCTCTCTTGCGCTATCATGTTTTTCTCTACCTCATCGGATTCTCATTCATCCTTTGATTTCAACCTAACTTCCTCCACTCTTATAGCTTGTTCATTCTCTCTCTCAACTACCACTCCTTATATAGTGGATTTGAAAGTTCTATTAATGTCTTCTGCAACCAACAGGTCAGGCAACGTCACTGAGTAAAAATATTTTTTCTCTTATACAATTTTGTAACATCCCTGGCCACCAACAGGCCGACCATGCTAAATCATAGAAATAAAAATTATCATCTGCATATATATATAAACATAAACAAACAACATATTCTGTTAATACAAATATTAATGCGGGATAACAGTAAGCCTATACATATAGCATATACAGGAAATACTCATCAATATAGCATGTACAAATACACAACATGTAAATGAACAGAGGATTGGTACTCATCTTTTAATAAAATTACACCAACTACGTGCAAACCTTCCAAGAACCTCCCAGCCATAGAACACATTGCTCATCACTCTTAGCAGTGAGTCACCCCTGAGATGGGACTAAATTCCACCTGGGTAAAGGGATTCCTAGGATAGGAAGGGACAACAAGAAGTTGCATAGTAAAAAATGAAGGATTTCCTCCAAGGAGCCACTTACGCCCACAACTCACAGACTCTCATTCCCCACATGCATGTCCCACCCCAGGAGTATACACCTTCACTCTCCCATAGTCCATTTGTTTCTTCACCTCCCCTTTTGGGGCGTTAGCAACAGGCTAGATAAGGAATTCTCAGAGCTCTATAGCTGCTATTGGACTCCCTCCTGGAGAACTCACTTCATCAACACACTCTCTCACCTAGAGAGAGTTTCTCACAGGCCTGACAACCTTCTTCTTCTATACACAATCCTGACAACCCGTTTCTTCACTCCCGCTCCTCAACACAAAGGCATGGTGATGGAAACAACAACAAATTGATGTGGGTGACGATAATGATAGAGCAATACGCAGGCAACCTATAGGGTATAGGAACCGCAAGGGTATCAATTCAGGCTTGTTGAAAAGGTTAAGGGTTGTTGAGGAATTCAGTAATGGAGGAAATGACTGACTGTGTGCTTTCTTAATGCATGAGTGAATGGGGAAACCCCTGGATAGAAGGGAGATAATGGTGAGAATGGGGAGAATGCCCCCATAAATCTGCATGCATCTTGGATGACACTTGTCTCTCCATGAGCACATTCCTCTCAACTTGGAACTTGTTCCTCTCCCAAAAGGAACATAGGATTAATTAATATCCTCTTTACAAACTTTATAATAATAATTATATATCATTCTCTTAGGTTTAAGCTCTTAAGCTTAGTCCTTTTTCCCCCAATCTCCTAGCTTCCTCCCTTTCCCAACCTAGTGGATCTTAGTCCCCCATTCTCTTTCTTTGTGGTCGGTCTACATGCAACGATGTATTTTATATTAATAATATGAATATTTATATGTACAAAAAAGGCTCCTGACTTTTAACTTCTATGCTCTTTGGCCTAATAAGCACATAAGCCTACTAGCTTATAATGCTTGGCTCACCAGCCTACAAAACATGTTACAATTTATGATTACAACTGGGGCTTAGCCTTGGGATATTACAATCCCCTCCCCTTGTTTTTTCACTGTCCTCGGTGAAACTTGTTTACACATATACAATTCAAAAAATCTTCAAAAAGGCTCCAAGATTTAGCTATTGGAAGCTTGTTATCCACCTGGTTTAAGCACCAATTCCAGTGTTCATACTACAAATGGAATTCAATTTCTCTATTCCATAGGGCTGCGTCAGGAAGAATTGAACTCATTATTCCTTATTACATCCTTCAATTAAACCTCATTGAAAAAATGGACTAGTTGTAGATCCACGACATTCCACCCATCCTTAGATCTCATTGTTGATAAACGCCCAGTAGCATATCACCCCCGAGAAGGGGTTATGACTCCATCAGGGAAATGGCTTCCCAAGATAACCATGACCCACAATCAATATCAACATGGTCTAGGGAAAGGTACAAAACCTCAAAAACACTCCAACCAATGGTCTATCTTCCCCACATGCCTATACAACCCAAGGTAGTATGCACCTTCACAGTCAGACAATTCATCGGCTACTCAACTTCCCTTGCAGGGCTCCAACACAAGCCAGACAGGAAGTCTCAGAGAATTCTAGCTTAAGGAGTTCCAACTACCCTCATAGGTCTCCAGGTACCCTTCAAGCCTCATACTAGGGAACCTATCCCCACACATCTCCCTCCAGGGCTCCATCTTTCTACAAAGAAATCAAGGAGAAGTGTACACACACACAAATCCACCAGGGATCCATAGAGTAAGATCCATTGTCTCCAATTAGCATCTTCCCCAGAGTTACTCTTTGCAAACAACATTCCAACTTTAATCCATATTATCTCATCTGCATCACACACATGTAGTTATCATGAGATAACATAAAAGAATTCATTTAGGAAATCAAACTTAGTTCAAAGGGGATTCAAATTTTCCTCAAAACATGAAATTCTATTTCATAATTCTTCTTGGTTGTTTCCATATTAGGAATGAAACCTTCCTTGTGGTTTTCCACAAGCACCAAACTACATACCATTTTTCTTACAATGCTTCATCTTGCATACAACCAACAAATTGTGAATATTTCTTGTACATCATAATTCAATTGCAATATGTACAAAACCTTATGCAATGATCTTAGAATTTCCTGCACCTAGCAATTCAATCACAATTACCAAACAATTTAACAAAATAGAATGGCTCATCATTCTATGCATATGCATGTTCATAATTAATGTTTGTAACTTCATTGCTTCTTTTTCTGAACAATAAATTTTTTTGTACCCAATGCTTACATGACTACTTGACTTGCAACTTTCCTATTGCAATGTCTAACAACTCCTGAAATGTCCTCAACTTTGTGAGTTAACAACATTTCAGTTGTTAGTAACATTTATTTCCATGCAATAATATATATGCATGTACTTACAAAACACATTCCACGATTTCATTTAAGTATACAATTCTATCACTTACTATGCATGAGTGAAATTCTCAATGCATGTTTATTCAATGCACCTTGCATTGAATTACATAATGCTCTTTAGCTCATTCATGTATCTAGCCATTGACAAGTTGGAATTCTAGCCAATGTCTTGACACATTATCCACACACTTCCTATTGTCTTCCCAATTAATTGGATGCCTTCCTTTTTGACCCAAACACTACACCAAAAATATAATTCTGTGGTGTTCATTAATGTTAGAAAAAAGGTTGCAGTCCAAGTTTTATTTAAAGGTAGGAAGATTTTGGTACATGCGTGGTTCATAACCTTTCCATAACCATAATTTTCCATATCCAACCATGTCCTGGTCTCATACATGACTAGCTTTACTGACATTCATTCCTATAACAAGTTCTTATCTTTTATTTCTTTGGTTATTACCCCATAACCAAATTAACATGACATTCTAATATGTTAGTGTGTGCATTCAAAATATAAAAGATTTGATAAGTATAACATGCCTCTACCCTTTACCACCTCTACTGGTATCTTTTTATATCTAAAGCATTTAAATAATACCAGTTTTTGATTTATAAAATTTGATCAGCAAAATTCTTACTTGAATTCTTCTTTGAAATTGCAAACGAGAAACCCCCCCCCATAACTATACCAGGGTTCAAAATGTAGGAAGATCAGTTAGCTTTATAAAATTTAGCTACTTCTCTAGACTACCCCAAACATACCAAAACTAATACAAGAAAATAAAAGATGAGGGAGATCGGGTAACTTTACCTTTACTCCATGTCTGGTGATGATCCCCTCATGCTTGAAAGTTTTGTTGATTGCATGCTTCCTCCCAGGGTTGATCTGCATCCAAAGACTGACAAACATAAAACTGCAAACATGTTGTTCCATATACAAGTTAGGTTTAGATGTTATAATGTCAAAATATAAACCAATAAAAGCATTCAATACACCATGATTTGGGATAGGAAAAGTAATTTTTTTATTAATAACTCAATGATTATACCTTTACAATCAAAGTAGGCTACCATTCCGCAAACTTGGTCTAGGATCCTCTTCACCAATATCCAAGTGCACCTTTGTATGGCTTCTCATCTCAACCTTCTGATCTCTTCTTGGGAAGTGAATGGGTTCTGATGGAGGAAGAAGGGATAATAATGGGATGCGAGACAATTCTCACAAAAGGGCTGCAATATCTTGAGCAAGGAGGGGAAGTGAAATCAAGTAAAGCTTCATTGTTATTATTCTTAGATGTGAAATGAGACCCCAACACCTCCTTTTATTCGACAAAAGGATGGTTATTCAAATGGGTTATGGGCTATAGCAGGTAGATTAGTTTGGAAACTACCCAATAGCTCGTAATCTCAATGAATTCCTTGCAACTTTTTATTTTTTGAAACTTTTGCAAGCATACGCTGGATGTAATGGTGCAACATGCATATGTACACAAGCTATAGTGGTGGAACAAGCGTATGTATGTGGGAAGTGTTGGTGCAGAGTGCATACATCTTCAAAAAATTGGTTTTTAAGGAGAGCTACTCAGTAGTGCATTGGATAAAAATGCAAGTAAGAGGGCCAAAGGCCATGTATGAATGTGTAGAGAAATTTAGGGTTATAACATATGCCCCCTAATGTGTGAGGTCAGAATATCATCTAATGGCCGAAATACATTACAAAATCTTCATCAATGTACGAAAACGAGTGAGCCCGGGACCAGAGTTTGGGATGTGCCATTTGAAAAAATAACAATTGTCTCTCTGAGGTGGGCATACCCATGCTCGGGATGAAATAAATCATGGCTTCCAATCAAATACACTGCAGATCCATGTCATATAACTATATAAAATCTAGTCGCAAGCAATACATAGTGGATCTACATCTCAAAATCAAAGATATACAAATACAATATCCATCTTCAAGAAGCCAATAATGCATGATGGATGGAGATGAGGCCTTCATAGCTCGAGAAAAAAATTCAATATATTCAAAACTACGATAGGAGTACAATGTGAGTTCATGACTTCACTACCCATAGGTCTTTGATGGCTCATCGAGAAAAGAAAAGAGGATCTCAATGATCAGGAAGAGAACTTTGTGGATTTTGAATCAAGACTTGACTGGACTTTCAGGATGGTTGGGTCATGAGGTCAAGAGAAAAACTACAAAAAGGCCAACTCAGGTTGGGTGAAACTTCCCTTGGACAAAATCATGAAATATGATCAGACTCAGGCAGCATGACATTGACATAAGTTCACAATGCAAGAGGTAACAAAAACTCTCCATGTGTTTGTAAGAGTAACCAAACAGAGGAGGACACAACTCTATGTAGCGAGAACTGATTCCTAAGGTCATATTATATCCCAATGCTTGACCAACAAACGAAAGGATGTTCTTTGTCCAAGGGTGACTCATTTTGATGCCAAAAAAGAATATACATTTCATGTCCCCTCGTTTTTTTTTTTTTTGTCTTTTTCAATTTTTTTAAAGATCTTGACAAAGAATAAAATAATAATATGTTACAAAGGAGGAATGAGTTTCACAATAAAGCATACTAGTTCCAGGTGCAAGGAACACACTAATTCTCAGAGAAAAGAGACATGTGAAAGGAAAGGGCACTCGAGGAAAATTCCTCCATGGGTCAAGGTGTCAGGTCGCAAAGGAAAAGTGCTTCAAGGATTGAGTATAAGGCATGCTTCAAAGGTTCAGTTTATAGCAACATGGAGCCGAAATTAGGACAAATATGTAGATATGCAAATGTGATTAACAAGACACAATGAAACCCCCTTCAATATAATTTTAACGAGCCTAGAGAAGGTAAGCTCGGTAGTTTTTTAACATTTAGAGAGTCTGAAAAAATGTAAAAGAAGACTCCAAGGGGTAATTTTTTTGGAGATAGTTTAGTCGGTTTGAAAAAGGGGTAAACTAGCACCGAAAATATGTCTATTCAAAACCATTTTAATGAGTGTGACAAAGATAAGATCACTCAGAAATATTTTCAATTTTAAGGAGTCTGAAAATAGCTTAACTATGGGCTCATAGTCTCTTTTTGAATTTAGTCCCCTTGGCTTGAAAAAGTATAAAATTTACTGACAAGAACTCTCTCGGTGAGACGAATCTCCCGAAGCATACCTTTTTCCTCCATAACCTACATGTTGCAAAAATGGGTAAACTCATGCCAATATATGTTCTTTTGGAGCAATTTAACAAGTGTGAAGGAAGAAGGTCACTCAACAATCTTTTCAAGTTTAGGGAGTCTGAAAAGAGCTTAACTATGGACTCCATGGGGGTTCCTTTTTCATAAGTAATCTCTAAGGCCCGAAAAAGGTGATAAAACAAAACTAAGGAGAATGTTCCTTTTTTGTAAATTTAGTCCCTTGGGCTCAAAAAAGGGTTAAAATTATACCCGAGAATACTTTTCTAGTGAATTGAATTTCCTAGAGCATACCTTTATTTGTGAAATTGACCATCTAGACCAAAAAATGGGTAAACTATCATCAGACAGATGTGCCTTCAAATTTGAGTTTGGATATTCTAAAGGGAAGCAAGATCGCTCCGCAATATTTTCATGTTTAGAGAGTCTGAAAAGAGCTTAAAGAAGACTCCAGGGGGTTATGACTCATGCCTAATATTGGTTCAGGTAGAGCCCACTGTTAGGCTCAGACTAGGAGTCTCTTTGATATTCAACCTGGAAAGTCTCCCAAAAGGAAACAAAACACAAACCCCAGTGAAATTCTTCCCACGGTATAGAAACCATAGTCATGGATTCAAGGACAGCTAGATCTAAAGGAAATTCAAGATCTGATAAATCATGCAAATGAGGAGGGTTGACAGTGCTAAAGGGAGAAGTAAACTGACCATATTCCATATGAAAATGGAGGTTCTTCCCAGGATTGATAGAGTCTATCAGTGAAGAATCACAAGCACGAGGGCTTGAGGATCGACAAACAATGAGATGAGACTCAAAAGGAGACTCAATATCACTTGGAACAAGAGGGGGAAGTAAGGAATCCCATGGCCCCATTGGATAAACCAATGGATCAATTGTTGAGACCAATTCTCAAGAAGGAAAACATGATTGCATATGTTCCTTCTCAGAAGAAATTGAACATAGAGGATATGATGCCACATAATTAACCTATGGAGGGGTAGAGTCTATGCAAACACTAGGATCAAATAAAGGGGAAGCCTAAAATAACACTAAATTAAGATGGTGATTATCAAATGTTAGCTTGTCGATAGTGAAAATGATTCTATTGTGAGGGAAATGCATCACCTGAAAGAGCGTAGACACCACAACGTTCATAGCATATACATAATCACACCCGAGAAGCATATTGAAATATAACGGGCCTTGCACTGCTATAACATTGACAAAGACAGTCTTTTGATCTGGATTTTATGAGCATAATGAAATGACTATAGATTATTACCAAATGATTAACACAAAATAATAGAGATACAGTAAAACTGGTTTTCTATTCAATAAGGAAATGAGCTGAAACTGTAAAATGCAGTGGAAAACAAGCTTGCTGGAATGGTGGCATCTTATCTCTGAGAAGAGATGTGAAGGTTGTGCTCATATGCCAAAAGATCATTACAATGAGGCTCTCAAGGGATTTTTACAATGAGGCTCTCAAGGGGTAAGTTAGTACATCAACTTCCCATGGTCGTAACTTTTGCATACGATATCTGTTTTAGTAATATGATAGCCCATTGGAAATATATATCTGAGGACTACAACATTTGCACAATATTTCATGTTTTTTTGCGACTGCAACATACCCCAAAAAATGTCATTTAGGGCCTAAAACCGGCTCTGAAAGTTCAGGACCTGAAAAACTGCTAAAAATAGTAAATTATCAAAATTGCTAGAAAGTTGTTTTGAGCCAGTTGGGAAAGGTGGGTGGCCACCGATATCCACCTGGATCAATCCTCCATCCTTAGGAATCAATGGTCTCCATTGCGTTGAGTTCCCCCATCAGATGAGGAAATTTCTGTTGAATTTGGCCCCGGGTGAGCCACTTGCCTTGGTGCAGGAGCTACCCTGCTTTGACAACTCGATAAATATGGATCCTTTGTTGTCGAGTGACCTTGATCTGTGTGTCCACAATATGATCACTGGACGCCTGTTGTATGCAGTTGGGGTTGAGCGCTTTTGGTTTCAGTTGTTCTGCTACATCTGAGGTATCCAATAATGGTGGGAAATAAGGCCAAAGGAGGTCCACGTTGAACATTGGGTGCAGGCCAAGGAAAGGAGGAATGTTGAGCACAAAAGAATTATCACCCATAGCCTTGGTGATGGTGTACAACCCATATCAGAGTGGGTGAAGCTTCTAATGGGGTCCTGTAAGGTGTTCTTTCTACAAGTGCAACCAAACTTTGTCACCCACCTAAAACTTATGTGGAACCCGATGTTGATCATGACGCTGCTTGTACTTGTCATTTGAATTCTGTAGGATATCCTGAACCTATTGGAAGATGTGTTGGATCCTCTCAATGAATCAGGTGGCTTTGCCAACCTCAGTTGGAGTAGGAGAGGAGTCGGTCGAGGTGACTGCAAGGGGAAGTGCAACATCTATGGGACCTAATGGTTGGAATCCCAACCCCACCTGAAAGGGGTTGTTGCCAGTTGAGTTATGCAGGGCTCGGTTGTAGCTATGATGGACATAGGGAAGACTCTCATCCCATGTGAGAGGGTTCTTGGAATTATACACGCGTAGGATATGCACGATCATTCGATTTATGACCTCGGTTTGGCCATCTATCTGGGGGTGGAAGGTCGTGGATTTGGTGAGCTTGGTGTCCAGCAGTGACTAGAGGCTCGACCAAAATGTGCTAAGAAATAGACTGTCCCGATCTGAGAAAATGGTTTGTGGGATTCCAAAATGTACCCAGACTCATTCAAAGAATATCTTGGCAATGGCTTTTGCTGTGATGCTCTTCTTGCAAGCAACCAGAATCGTCATCTTAGAAAAGCGATCGAAAACCACAAAAACACAGTCATTTCCCCACTTGGTGGATGGGATTCCCGACATGTAGTCCATTGAGATGGATTCCCATGGTTTGTCAGGAGTAAGAAGATGGGTGTACAGGCCCTATTTCTTATTTTTTGGTTTGGAAATAGCGCAAGCAGTGCAAGACCTGATATACTTACTGATCTCCTATCGAAGTTTCGGATAGTAGAAATGTTTTTGTAGCATCTCCACTATCTTTTCGACGCTAAAGTGTCCTACCACCCGGCTGTAGTGGGCTTCCTAGATCATCTTCGCTTTCTCACTTGAGGGAACACATATATGGCCCAGATGACACAACAACCCATCCTGAATATGGAAATTATTGACAACTGCCTTTGCACCCAACATTTGGTTGGTGGTGGAAAAGTTTGGGTCTGTCTCATAGAGTTGGGGCCATCTAGAGGTCTCATGGCTGCAGGGGTCTAGCACTATGGTGACTGTCGTGACTGGTGGTCTGCTGAGGCAATCAACGACATGGTTGGTGCTTCCTATTTTATACTTGATGTTGAGGTGGAATTGTTACAAGTATGTGGACCACTTTTGATGGCGGTCATTCTGCAATTTCCCTTGTGTCTTCATGAACTGTAGTGGCTTATGATCAGTGTGGATGACTATCTCCCTCCCAAGAATGTAATGTCTCCACTGGTGGAAGGCTTGCACAATGGAGTACATTTCTTTGTCATAAGTAGGGTACTTACGGACAACATCTAATAGTGTCGCACTATGATAGACCATCGGGTGGCCGTGCTGTGTGAGAACGACACCCACAACATAGTATGAAACATCAATCTCAATCTTAAAGGGATGTTGAAGGTCTGGTAGTGAAAGTACTGGGGTTGAGCACAAGCGTTGCTTCAAATCATCGAACGCTTGTTGTTGAGATTGGCCCCATGCAAATTTTTCCTTACCACCACCCTTGGTTATTTGGATGAGGGCCCATGCAATATGGGAGAATCCTAACACAAACCTGTGGTAGAAATTGGCAAGGTCCAAGAAGCTCCGAAGCTCCATGAGTGTGGTTTGGGCTGGCCAGTCACAGATGACTTGGATATTGGTTGGATCCACATGTATGCCATGTTGATCAATGATGTAGCCTAGGTAATGGACCATGTCCATGCTGAAGGGGCATTTTTCCAAGTTGGCATATAGCTTGTGCTGTCGCAGGGTGTGCAGAACCTGCCGAATATGCTGCAAGTGTTCGGCCCAAGTCTTGTTGTAAATGAGAATGTCATCAAGATACACCACTACAAAAGTATTGGTGAATGGTCATAGGATATCATCCATCATCCTCATGAAAGTGTCTGGAGCGTTTGTCAGACCAAAGGGCATGACCAACCATTGAAAAAGGCCTTCCTTTGACTTAAAGGTGGTCTTCCATACATCTGTATGTTCTATCGGGACCTGGTGGTAGCTAGACTTTAGATCAATTTTACTGAAGTATTTGGCCCCCATGAGTTGATCAAGGAGGTTGTCGATTTGGGGAATCGGGTACCAGTTTTTGACTGTGATTTTATTCAGAGCCTGATAATCAATGCAAAGTCACCAAGTTCCATCTTTCTTCTATACTAGCATGATTGGGCTCCCGCAAGGTGATGAGTTAGGATGGATGTGCCCCTTGTGGAGAAATTCTTGAATCTGTCACTTGATCTCCTCATTCTCTAACAGAGAGTGATGATAGACTAGCCCATTGGGTAGCGGTGCACCAGGGGTCATATCGATGGGGTTCTTGACCTGGTAGTGCAGAGGTACCTCGGTAGGCAAGGAGAAGATATCTGCGTATTCTTCCATGACCTTATCTACTTGCTTCTGTTGTGTGGAGAGGTCAACCGCAAAGACCCTATATTTGGCTATGATTTTTCTCTCATTTTGAGAGAAGATCATGAAGAAGACAAACTTCCCTGTTTGAGAGATGACCTTCCTGCATTGATTAGCGGAAATCAAGGAAACAACACTAGGTGGGACAGCCTTGGGTATCCTGTACAATTTCCTGTTCAAAGTGATAATAACACTACGAGGCCTAGACTCATATACAGCATGACGTTTCCATAAATAAGGTTGGCCCAAAAGAACATCACAAACTTCGAGAGGAGAAACATCACACAATACCTCATCTTTGAAGGGCTTGATGACGTATGACAGTCGACATTGTTGGCTGACGCGGAGATTGCCTCCTTGGCAGAGCCATCCAATGGTGTAGGGTTGTGGGTGCGGTGTTATTGGCACGGCCAGCCACTTGACGACCTCTGCTGAGATGAGTTTCTTCTGGCTACCACTATCAACAATGAAGTGAAGTAGGGTGCCTTTTACCCACATCTAGGAATGGAAGAGGTTCTCTCCTTCTTCTGGCTCATCTGGTTCACCATGTTGGAGCTTGGTGGTAGCAACGGTGGCACTGGGTTCTGCGTCAATGATCCCTCTTCCCCTTTCTGGTTCTGACTCAGAGTTAGAACCCACATCTGATTCAGAGGCTTTCACTTCATCCACCAACCTCTGCTTTGAGCGACAGTCAGCAGTGTTATGCCAAGGGTTCTTATGGAAGTCACACCACTTCCCGATATCTTTCTTTGTCTTTTCGGTGTCCTTCTTTAATTGCGGCTTGGAATGGTTGTCCTGATACTATGCATCTTTGCTCTGTCCTTTGTTATGTGGGTTGGGGCCACCCTTTCCTAGATTTTGTTGTGAGGGGTTCCCCAACCCAAATTTTTGGGTCTTTTATTTGAGCTTCTGCTCGATTTTGATGGCATATCGGTAGGTTGCGCCCAAGGATGAGAATGTCCATAAATTCGATTTTGGTCTAGATCTATCTATGTAGAGCACCACGATACTTGAGCACCAGATGTATCTCTGAATATTTGATACCCAAGTTGGTGCGCAAGGTATGGAAGATATTTGTGAAATCTGGCACTACTTGGTCTCTTTCTTGCCGCAATGTGGTCCATTTTGTATACAAGTCATGATAACTTCTAACAGGGTAGTATTGTTCCTTAATAGAATCCCTGAAGGATTCCCAAGTGGCCATGACTGTAAATAATGAAGGTTCCTCTATTTCCTTTTTCTCACAGAAAGTTTCCCACCAATCTTTGATATGGGTAACAGCTTTGAGGAGCGCAAAAGTAATATTTTCTCTATTCGAAAATTTATGGACAGAGAAATACCCTTCTAGTAGATTCAACCACTTGTCTATAACATATTCATCTATATGACCTTCAAATATAGGAATATAAAAGTTTATTTGTACCTTGAAGGGGGTGATGCCTCCACTCGAAGAAGATGCATCGCCTGTTGGTAGTCGCCGAAGAATTTGTGCAAAATTATCCATCATCTCATTCCTCTGTTGCATGAGGGCTTCCTCAATCAACAGTTTGAAAGGATCTCTTGTCCCACAATCTTTCTTTTCTCCTTCCATGAGAGGTCACTTGGGTGTTTGAGATATTTTGTCCTCAAGAGAAACAAGCATGAGACCCAAATCTTTGTACTCCGACCTTGTTGGGGACATGCATTAAGATGACAAGGAGAAGACCAATCTGACGCCACTGATCCAGATTTTATGAGAAGAACGAAATGACTACAGATTATTACCAAATGCTTAGCACAGAATAATAGAGATACAGTAAAATTGGTTTTCTATTCAATAAGGAAATAAGCTGAAACTGTAAAATGCAGCGGAAAACAAGCTTGTTGGAATGGTGGCGGATTATCTTTGAGAAGAGATGTGACGACTGCGCTCATTCACCAGAAGATCATTACAATGAGGATCTCAAGTCCCTTTTACAATAAAAAGGAGTTTCAAAAACCCTAAACATCCAAAAACCTAATCCTAGGAGATGAAGCACCAAAAGTCATGTGGGCCCCGTTTGGGTAAGTCAGTACATCAACTTCCTGGGGTAGTAACTTTTGCATACGATCTTCGTTTTAGGCATATGATAGCCCATTGGAAATATCTATTCGAGGAATACAACAACATACCCCAAAAAACATCGTTTAGGGCCTCAAAATTGCTCTGGAAGTTCAGGACCCAAAAAACTACTAAAAATAGTAAATTATCAAAATTGCTAGAAAGTTTTTTTGAGCTAGTTGGGAAAGGTGGGTGCCCACCGATATCCACCTGGATCATATTCCCACCTAACGAGATAGGAAACTGAGGAAGAACCCCCAAATATTCACTAGGACGTCTGTCAAAAGGCAACAGCTCATGCGAAGTAGACACAAGCTCGAGAGATCCCAAGGCTTTCCAAACCAAGGAGGATAAAATACTTGTGAAGGATCCTTCGTCCACAATACATTGATAAATGTTTGTTTAATTAACTTCAACCCTTATTTGAAAGGGTGATGAATAAGGAAGATAAGGATCCACAAGGTCATTCCAATCAAAAGAAATCATGCTAGGGATTGGAGGGGGTGTGCTCGAAGTGAGTGTAATTACCCCTTGTTATGAAAGTACTGAACCAAAAATGCTAAAAACATAGTCGGTAGACACATCACTGCCCAATAGAAGAGTGGGATAAACTGAAGATTGCATATTTGGTAGACTCGAATGTCTCCAAGAGAAGAGTGGGATCAACTGAAGATTGCATCGACGTGACCACTTTGGTATACTAGAAACTCTCCAAGAGAAGAGTAGAATCAATCGAAGATTGCATCAACATGACCACTTCATCAACCAAAGTTTGAATAGGATGTGAGACAACATGTTCTATAGGCACATCACCCCCCAAAAGAGGAGTGGGATCAGCCGAATATTGCATCGACATGACCACTTCATCAACCAAAGGATGAATATACTGTTAGGAAACCTCAGAAGACTCAGAATCATAAGAGCTTGTAGACATGGACCACAATATTCCTACCTCAGGAATGCCAAGGCACAGATGAGTAAGGTGATCTCCCTTGAAAATATTTCAAGGGAACTTAGGCTTACATCCTATCCGTCTAGGTTTCTCAATAGAATCAATGCCCCCGGCATGACTAGAAGTAGTTGGTGGCACATCTCCAACATGACTTGTAGATGTTGCTAATAACTCTCCAACATGACTAGCATAGGTTGGTGACTACTCTCCAACATGACTAGCAGAGGTTGGTTGTTGAACTCTAGTATGACTTGCAGGGACTAGGTTCATGCCCCCAGTATGATTTTTAGAGGTTGGGTGTTGGTCTTCAACATGGCTTGCAAAGGTTGTTGACCTATCTCCAACATGACTTGCAGAGGTTGGTGATTTCTTATTCCTAGTATTCCTCTTTTTATTTCATTTAGAATTCCTATCTAGTATCTATACTTTCGCCAAATAAGGTAGAAGGAGGAGGAGAATACTTCATTGATGAAGGAACATCAACATGATTCCCATGACATAAAGTTATTAACTGAGAAGCATAAATATTATTCGAGACATTTGGAATGGAACCCAACCAAGCTGGTAGTCCCACATTTAACCCAGGAATTTACAAAGTGTCCATCAAAGGGACACCAACGTTTCTGAAGAAAGGAAAAGAACAAGAATCCCCTTGCGAAGGGGTTCCTTGTTTGGTATCTTCAGGAAATTCATCCATGAAGATATTATGCACAGGTTCTCCTCTTGTGGGATCGTTCAAGTCCGTAAAAGTCTCACACATTAACTTCGGCGAACCAATGTTATCAAAACAATTCCTATAAAGGGATGGCTACACAATTCTAAGTGGAAGACTGCAAATTCCTCACGACCGGTAGAGTGGGCGGTCTACCACCTTAGATCAGAGACCCAAAGAAATGAATGACTAACTCACTATGGAAAACTAGGGAGCACATAACACATGCTAAAATTTCCTAAAGGAAAAGGTGGGTTAGGAGGAAACATACTTACTATGGTAGTAGCCGAAACAGGAGTATGAGGACTCCTGGATGAATTAGCATCATTTTCTTCCATGGCTGCTTGTAAGAATATATGATGCTCGTAAGGCGTTACCTTCATAGGGACAACTTGTACTAAGATTGGCACCAACAAGTCAGTGCTCAAAGGGTTTTTTGGCCTGAGAGTTTCCACTCCAAGGTCAGAAACAATAGGTTCCTCCAGAGTCGCATAATATCCTCTCCGAGCAGGCTCAAGCATAGTCTCTTGTGGCCCGATCACTCTGAATGACCCTTGTTGGTCAATTCTTCATTGTAACGGCGGTGGCGGTGGCTCTAATGAAACTGACGACAGGCCCTGAAGCCTTCGGGACTAACAGAGTTGTTGATCTTCCACTTTGTGAAAATATCAAATGACATAGTAAGGCTTTAACTACCGTTTAAAACAAAGCACACACTAGAAATATTCCTACAAGATAAATCAAGAAAACCACTATCTAGTAGGAAGAAAAGTTACACCAGCCAACACTAGAGCAACTTACCAATGCAAGTGAAACTAGAACATGGAAGTGCCCTGTAGGTATACTCTATAAAGTGTGACCCGATGTTTGCCATAGGTACCATGGTATACCCCCACAGTCACCTATGTAAGTCCCTAGAATATAGGCAACTAAGTTTACAGCTCGCAAAAAGTCACTAGGTGGGTACATTCAACAGTCGGGTGGACCACAATGAGCAGGATAACAAGTTTGAAACCTATTGAGGGTATCGAAATAAAGTGGTACATAATACAATAGAGGATCTCAAAGGGATTTGAGGTCCATGAAGCTCCATAGGCAAATGCAGGTGATAGTATTCCCAAGACAGATCCTCAATATGTGTTCCCCACTATGTTTAGTCCTACTTTGGAGGCATTACCTTCGTTTTCTTTCCTCATGCAACCTCGTGTTTAGCCCCTGTGTTAGAGGGGGGTCCCGGATAACTCTTATGTCACTAGACTTTAACACTCCCTAGCTATGAATCCAATGTTTGTTTAACGGCCTTGAAGAGTTTACTCTCCAACCTAATTCAAGGTCCTAACCCTAAACTAGTTGGTTGAACCTACAAATATAAAGTCCAATTAATTTTAGATTTAGCATTCATTTAAATGGCTTGTTTTACTCAAAGGATATGGTGACGAAACTAGTGATGTTATGAGAGACGAAAAGAGGAGAAAAAGATGAAACTCTGAAAGAAAAATTACTTCTAGTCAAAAGTAAAGATTTACTACTAACTCTTTGTAACCAACTTTTCTTTAGTAAAATTTTTTCAAGATCTGTAAAAAGAAGACCTAAAACAATATTTCGCTTGACTACAAGCTACTTAAGTTTCAATAAATTAGTAAAGAACTTAAAAATTAGACTCTTTTTCCTTTCTAGTAAAACAACTAACTTCAACTACTTTACCAAACTGAAAATGATTTTTTTTTTTTTTTTTCAAACAGAAAAACTGAAATAAATATTTTTTTCTCTTTTTTCAAAGAAAATGAAAGGGGTAAAAAGCACAACTAGACAAGACTGAAACAGATCTTTGGCCCACTGCGGATTGCAGGGAATCACTAAAGAAACCAAACAAATAGATCAATAATTGAAAGATTTGCTTAAAACCCTTTCAGTAGTAAACACAAGAAACTTCAAAAAGACAAGTAAAATGAATTCTAACCCAAGCTATGGTTGTAAAAACAAAGAATTTGAATTGTGTCAAGAAACCATGAGAAGTATAAACCTCAATCAGGAAAGAGGTTGGCTACCTCTTTTTTTTTTTTAATTCTTAAACTAGATACACTATTGTTTCTTTAGCAGCCTGCGTATGTACATGGGTTGTTTACTTATCAGGACGCGTATGTACGTAGGCTGAACGAAAGCAGGGTGAGTACACCTATGCACATATTTAAAAAAAGAAAGTAACATACAATCTTATAGGTCAGAGAGAACTGGTATGGAACCTGAAGGTGACCAGAGTACCTTAAAAGACTCATAAGACTCAACAAAAACTCGAAAGGCAGAAAAACCAATCAGACAACCCAAAATCCCCTAAAAATCCA
>JZKD02S0234799.1:198459-214232 GCA_000966675.3 Picea glauca
TACCAAAACTAATACAAGAAAAGAAAATATGAGGGAGATCAGATAAGTATACCTCTACTCCATGTCTGGTGATGATCCCCTCGTGCTTGAAAGTTTTGTTTATTGCACGCCTCCTCCTAGGGCTGACCTGCATCCAAAGATTGACAAACAAAAAACTACAAACATGTTATTCCATATACAAGTTAGGGTTAGATGTTAGAATGTCAAAATATAAACCAATAAAAGTATTCAGTACACCATGATTTGGGACAAGAAAAGTAATTCTTTTATTAATAACTCAATGATTATACCTTTACAATCAAATTTGGCTACCGTTCCACGAACCTGGTCTGAGATCCTCTTCACCAAGCTCCAAGTGAAATTTTGTATGGATTCTCCTCTCAACCTTCTAATCTCTTCTTGGGAGATGAATGGGTTCTAATGAAGGAAGAAGGGCTAATAATAGAATTCTAGGCAATTCTCACAAAAGGGCTGCAATATCTTGGGCAAGGATGGGAAGTGAAATCAGGAAGAGTTTCATTTTTCTTATGCTTAGATGTGAAATGAGACCCCAACACCTCCTTTTATATGAAAAAAGAATGGTTATTTGGTTGGGTGATGGGCTATAGCAGGTGGATTAGTTGGGAAACTACCCAATAGCCCGTAATATCAACAAATTCCTTGCAAATTTTCCAGGTATACACGGGATGTAATGGTGCATCATACATATGTATGCCATATGTAGTGGTGCACCAAGCGTATGTATGCAAGAAATTTTGGTGCAGGCTGCATATATATTCAAAAAAATGTTTTTTAAGAAGATATTTTTTATTGATTAGGTTGATTATCATTGATGTCAACCCTTAAAGAAAGTCTGATAGTGAATTCCAGTAGTACAAAGGTTTGGGTAATGGACCCAAGCGTTTTTTATGGACAATGGTATGATTTTTTATATATTTGCAGGTAATACTATTCTAGATGTATAGTACATGTAATTCCATTTTCAGTGGTATGTGGAACATCACATAGCTCCTCACGGCTAGAGAGTTATGGCCATGTGAAGTTGGAGAACCCTCATGAGTCATCTAAAAGCCCCAAAAAGTCAAAGTGTTTGAAAACAAAATTATTTAAATAATAAATTTAATGGATAAATCCCTAAATTAAGGAAAGTGGGATGCTACATGAAAGTATAAATAAGAGGCAAGACTCTCTCATTTAATCACACTTGAATATCGTTGAACATCTCTTTTTGTGAAAGGTTATTTGGGAAGTTATTATTGATAGAGAAAAATTACAGCAAAAAGAGTGTGGCAGGAAAAGTGCGGCAGAAAAAGTGCAATAGGAAAATTGTTGCATAAAAAGTGTGGCAGAAAAATCACGATAGAAAAAGTGTGGAAGAAAAAGTGCAGCAGAAAAATTTCGGCAGAAAAAGTGCGGCAGAAAAAGTGTAGCAGAAAAATGCGGCAGAAAAATCACGGTAGAAAATTTGTGACAGAAAAATTGCGGCAGACAAATCATGGCAGAAAAGGAACGGCAGAAAAAGTGTGGCAGAAAAATTGCAGCAGCAATATGGTTGGGGTCTATTTATGAGATATATGGAACATCTTGTTTGAGGTATGTTTTGTGAGATAGGGTTTATCTCTTGAGATGGTATTGCATGTTCATTATTGCTTCATATATCAAATTTGTTCAGGGATACAATTGGTATTTTGTTGTTGGTATTTGGCATATGGGTATTGGTCTTTTGGTTGTGATGTGTTGTTGAAGTTGTTAGTTTAGCTTGGGGCTACATAACAGTGAGGTTGTGGCACAGGGTTTGATGTAAGGGCTTATGGTATTTGGTTATGGATAGTGTGATGTATTTCTATAGAATTTTTTATGGTTATATTGGTGTATGGTTGAGGTACATGGTTGAGACAAGTGGTTGATGAGTTGGCACATACATGAGGTGTATAGTTGATGATGTTGGTACATCTTGATGACTCATATTTGATATGTATTTTATTCATTATTGGTACATATTTGGTGCATGGTTGATGGACTTGTTGATCGTATAGGTTGAGGTACAGGTTGGTTCATGGTTGATGCACTTGTTTATCGTACATGTTGATTATAGGTTTTCTGGACATGTTATTGTGATAGGGTATTTGTACAGGTTTGGTGCATGGTTGATGCATTTGTTTATGGTACAAGTTGAGGTATAGGTTGATGCATGGTACATGTTGGCACAGGTTATTAGTACAGGTTGTTACAGGTTGATTATAGGTTGATTGGTACAGGTTTCCAATAGTATATCTCACAGTGATAGTGTTACAGTGGTTCCATCATTCTACTTCTATGTCAGGATGGTTGGATGAGACAAGGATAGGTGGTTGTAGCCACCTTCCATTTGTATCTGGAGAACTTAGGGGGTTGTAGCCAGAGAATTGGGGAGTTGGATCTTCCCTCATGTTGTAGACTGAGAGATTAGGGGGTCAGAGCCTCCTTCCAATTGAAGATGGAAAACAAAGGAATTTGGTGCTTCCAATGAATATAATTCTTCAAGACATATAAGAAAAATCATTATGTGGTTTTCTCTCACTTTGGGTTTCCACGTAAAAACATTGGTGTAATATGTATGTGTATGGTTTCTCATTTGTTCATTTTTTATTTACTCTGCAATTATTGGATGATAATGCTACATTGATATAACACTTGCATTATATGGTTAAAAAGGATTAAATTGCTCTATTACTGATTCACCGCCCCTCTTAGTAATCCAACAGAGCTACTCAGTGGTTCTTTGGAAAAACATTAAAGTAAGAGGGCCAAAGGCCATGTATGCATGTGTAGAGAAATTTAGGGTTATAACAGGAAGTTATGAAATATAATATCAAAAGATAAATACTTACCTGCATAGCTTCCATTGAATGAATTTGGTGTTACCTGATTAGTTGATGATAGTAGAAGATTTCATGCTTCTTTTATCAAACTTATAACCAACACTTCAATTGTATGTTGCTTCCTTCCATATGAAACAACATCATCAACAACACTTGCAACATGAAATAATTGTTTCCTTTGGTTGTCCCAACAAGCCATAACATACTTGTTGCCACGGAAATTGCAACAAATTCCTTCATGTACAATTTTTCCTTGATGATCCCAGAATTATTCAATTCTTCTCAGATTCTTGAATCTTCTTGTGCTCTCATTGTAGTCATTGTACATGATTAGTTCTGACCTGAGAAATTTCTATCCAATCACTCTTGGTTTCCTTCACATTTCCAGTCACATACTAAGCTGATATTAACCTTCATCTTTCATTAATTTCTTGGATCCAATTATCCCAACTCATACTTGGATTAATTGAAATTCCAAACCAAGTTGTTTTATAGACTCTGGATTCTTCAACATCCATTTACTTTTTCAAACTCAACTACTTCACCCTTTTTCTGAATCACTACCTTAGTACTTGAGGATTCTTGTACCTTCTCTTCTCTTTGACTACTAGTCTCAAAATTGACTTCCATAGACAATCTATATTCATACTATAAGGATGCACATATTCCCCCTTTGCTAGCTACATAGAATTATTTGACATTGATCTTTTTTTCTTTTTTGAGACATTTCTTCAACTGCATTGCTGAAATTTCTCTGATAGCTATAGCCCTAGGAATTCCTTGGACTGTTCTTAGATTCCTTCTTTATCTAGGCAAGGGAATGCCTTGCGATGGCAGTCTAACACAGTATGGTGTTGGTCAAACCAATCCATATCGATTTAACATCCATATGAACCCAAATGCAATATGTTCCAATCTGCCTTGGTGCTCATCCCAATGATGCCCATTGGACCTAACTTAAACAACTAAATTAATTTTCTCTTGGCTCTTGTAGCCAACTGTACCAACCAATATTTCCCATGCTTTCTTCTTGGAAAGTGTAATCTTTCCACTACTTGGGAATCTATATAGCTATGACTAGCTCCGAAATAAGCTAAAAATAGTAAATGCATGGTTATTGATCATACCTTCTACTTCAATCATGTGCAATTGAAACTCTTCTTGTTTGTTCTATAGGATACATAGGTCCTTGGTACACTTTGTTGGACAACTGAGAGGGGGGATGAATCAGTTTTTACCGTGCTTAAACAATTATGGTTCTTTCAAACTCTTTGTAGAGACACTGAATGATGATCACAATAATTCAGGGAAATAAACAATGGCACTTTCAACATCATTCACATATATGAGAAACACAGAGACAAATATTTCCCGAGGAAACCCATGCAGGGTAAAAACCTCTTTTTCTTTATATGATAAGTAATAGTTACATTCTTTACAGTATCTTACATATGAGCACCAACTCATAATGAGGCTACAACCTCAGTTTTGCAAGCTGTAACTTGCTGAGAGCACCAACTCTCTGTTTTCTCTAGCACCCACTAGAAGGAAGAACCAACTCCCTAGTTTCTCTAGCACCAACTAGAAGGAAGCACTAATTCCCTGGTTTCTCTAGCACCAACTAGAAGGAAGCACCAACTCCCTATGTTCAAGCACCCACTTGAACCTTTGAGGACACCAGTCCTTCATAGCTCATCCCAACCACCCTGAAATATAAATCTTTTCTACTGAAACTTATTACAGTGATATGATGTTCAACAATGGCTTACCAGACTCATCACTGTTCTGCTGCATTTCGTTGCTTTGTCTGCCTCATTGCCTTTCTGCACACATCACTTGCGCTGCCTGTTCTTCCACTTTTTATGCTCTGTGCGCCATGTCCATTCACTGCACAGTTCCTCTTCTGTGCTATTCAGTTGTTGCACTCTCCTCCTTCACACATGAATCACCTTCACCAAAAACAACCACAACAAACTCCAATAGCAACAACAACCCCATCCCTTCTCTGTAGCGTGTATTTATAGCTTCTGTGCACCTTGTGCATGCAATGTTAGCAATGCCTCTTCATGCTGACTCCATGCTGTTATCCTCCACCTCTCGAGTGCTCTGTCGGATCATCATCGTGACTCTTCAGCTTCTCTGGTGGTTTTCCCCATGTGTCCAACATCACTGTATGTTATATTGAGATTCCTCAGCCTCTCTGGTAGTTTGAGACTCTTCATCTTCTTTGTCACAGTCGAACTCACCTTCTCTATTTTAGTTACAGGCCTCAATTCTCATTAGCTATCAATCACCTCCATGAACATCTTCATTCCTCTCAGAGACTCTTCACCTCCTCTATCAGTCATCCCGAAGTGTCTTCGCATCCTCTGGTAGAAACCATCAATGGTTTCTAGCAGTTTCATTGTGTCGTGCAACAGTATCCCTCAGATCTCCTTCAGGTTAATCTACGCCATTGGATGATATTTATTAATCTTTCCTTTAAATCGGGTTTCAACATTTCGACATTCTTGATGCATTGAGTTCTTTGCCTCTCTATGTCGCGATTTGTGAAACTCTGATATGGAGTTTGATCAACGATCCAGATCTTATCTCTATTCAACAACTACGATTAAATCGCGATTTCGCATATCGCGATATCAGGATTCCTGATGTCAATGATCTTTGACATGTCCAACTCTCGATCCTAGATGCCTCTCCATTAACTGGAATCAACGGTCCAGATCAGAGATTGATCTGACGGCTCAGATTACATCATGATTTTGCATATCACGAAATCGGGATTCCTGTGGTGAATGTTCTTTGACAAATTCAACTCTCGATCCTCGAAACTCTGACATGGACTGGAATCAATGGTCCAGATTTGATCTTGATTCAATGACTGCGATTTAAGTCATGAATTTTCATATCGTCAAATCGGGATTCTTGTTGCATTGTTTCTTTGACATTTCCAACACGCGATCCTCAAAACTCCGAAGTGGTGTCCATCTGTTGACGTCACACATGGATTGACACATGTTGAATACTGCCACGTGTCACTCTGATTCATGACTTACATGTGCCTGATATGTTGAATCAGTCTGACACTTGTCATTACCTGTTTGTGCCATGTGTTCCTAGCTGACGTGGTCTGCTGACGTGAGTCGGGTCGACGGTCTAGATCACATCTTGATCTGACGGTTTAGATTCAGTCGGGATTTCACACATTGCAATTTTAGGATTCTTGATGTCAATATTCTTTGACATCTCCAACACTCGATCCTCAAAACCTTGATAGGAAATCGGGTCAACGGTTTAGTTCACATCTTGATCTGACGGTTCAGGTTCAGTCGGGATTTCACACATCACAATTTTGGGATTCTTGATGTCAATATTATTTGACATCTCCAACTCTCGATCCTCGAAACTCTGACAAGGAGTCGGATCAATGGTCCACATAACCCCCTGAGATGGATGGTCCTCCTACTTTTGGGATTTGTGAGCCCTCTACTCCTTGCACTTTTAAATATTGTGCAGGTTTTCCTCGATCCAATGGTGGTCAGACACTGCGCTCAGATATAACACCTGAGATCTATCCTCCATATCTGCGTGCTCCTTTTGTCTTCATTCAGATCTGACGGCCATCAGGAATTCAGGATGAGATCCAGCGATCACTTGCGCTTCTCCTCCGGAGCGTACTTTATCCTTGTTTTTCCTTCGCTGCATACTCTGATCTTGCAATCAATGACAAGCTTACTTTGCCTGATAATAACCTGCCAACAATCCTCTGCACTATCTCTTCTGAACTTATCTGGCTTTCTCTACAGCGTCTTCCTAAAATACATATGGTTCCCTTCTGTTACATTCTTCCTGTACTCATGCCATCTTCATTGTTGTACTTACCATCAATGACAAGCATGCACTACCTGTTAAACATTTTCCAACACACTTCTGATGCAAACCCCCTCTTTCTCCAGGGATGCACAACCTCCTGGCCTAGGATCGATCAATTTGATGGAGTCAAATTGGCTCTTAGGCTCCTGTTGAGCCCCAAAACCTTATGCATAGGATTTTTTTTCCTTCCTCGTGCTAGAAATAGCGAATGAGGATATTTTCAAAACCCACAGAATCCTTTAAGAGGCCATGTTCCAATTTAGGGGCCAATCTGATGATACTCGAGGAATTTCAAGACTTCTCACTCCACCTAGTGTAGGTCCGAACTTACCTAACATTTTAGGCACTTCTCTAAGCTTATCGTGCTTCCAAATTCATCTTTCAGGCCCTATCCTATTTCCTTTGGCGGTGATAGCATATGGCCAGGGATATGACCAGGTGCCAAACCAATAGGCACTTACTTCGTGCTTCAAAATTTTGGGCTTCGATTGTTTTCAACTCACCATAGTGGCAATATATCGAACTCCAAACTAGTGAAGTTCACAACTAATGTGAGAGGGATCAATGGTCCCTGCTCTCTATCCAAATCAACAACCACAAATAGATTCAAGACTCCATGATTCAACATTTCCAAAGTCTTCAATTCCACAAACCTTTGGAGTGACAACCCTCTATAGCGTTAGATCTTCTGACATGCATCCACAATTGTCAATGGTCATGATCAACTCTGACACTTATGCCTTTGGGAGTTATCATCCCACGCGACCCCACTTTTCTATGAAGTGGATATCATTCAAAGTGAAGGATATGATGACACTTGTCCTTCGTTGATAGACGACATAGATGAACTCTGACTCTCCATCCTTCGGGATTTCTTTCTCCACCTAGCTCCATCTTCCTCTAGAGCATTTCTACTCTAGAGTGCAGGATCTGGTGAAACCTATCCCCACAAGATCAATGAACCATATATTCTTTGACTACAGACGAATTCAAAAGTTCTCCACCCTTTTGCATTGGCTTCCTCTAAAATGCAGGATCATCCACCACATGTCTCCAAATGAAGGATGAATGAGACATTCATTGCTACTTCGACCTTCAAGTATTTTCGAAGTACCACACTTCAAATCCTCTAGAGTTAATATTAATTGTCACGTGTCCTCCTATGCCAATGGATAGGATTTACTTCTACGCTTCGAGCCTTCGGGATATTTTCCCATTTCTCGATTGAAATTTCCCGGAGTGCTACTACTATGGGTTTCACGATCTGTTGACATGTACTTTTGGGTGCCAAACACCAAGATCTACTCTATCCTTCATAGCTTTGGTGATTTCTCTCTCCTGTGCACTCGAGATATAAATGCCTGAATTTCATGAAGTCCGAAGAACTTGGGGAATTAACCTTCATGCAACTTACCTGGATCCGAAGACTCTCTATCCTTCATGCTCAAATCCAACGACTCGGATATGTCTTCCTCCTCTGTGTGCTCCTCCATATATGGACGTAGATTTTTGACAGTCCATATAAAATCTCACAGCCAATCTAATGGTTGTAGTAGAGCTCCTCCCTCATGATATTTCTTATTTCCTTTTGATGAAGGAACTTTGAAAATATTCAAAGGTTGTGGCCTTTGATTCTTCTGTGAGCCCAACTGCTTGGATATCGACTGTTCTTATGAAAAAATGCTATCCCGAACTTGAAGCAAGTTCATCTCCGTGCACTTGCACTATCTCTCCTGATATTTGAACTTGCTCTGACTTCGAAAGGGTCTCATCACTTCGCTCCCTCAAAGTATTATTGCGCCCTCCTAGAACTCTATGTACTCGTTGCACTGGATTTAGGCACACCTGATAGAGCTTACATGGTTTTCAATAACACTAGTTGTGACTCCTTTGCACATAATTTTTTAACTTCTTTTGATGTGGTTTTCTCAATCAATAATCCTCACGGTTCCTTATCTAAGCCTTTTTATATTCTTAAAAAAATAATTTGGGTGTTATCCCCCTTTTTCTTAGGTCCCTAAATCATGTGACTAAAAGTTGTGACCAAGCACTGAGATGATAGGCTCTTATACAAAATTTTAGTGCTTCATAGCTTCTGGCTTTGGAGAATTTCACACCTTCTTCTCTCATTTCTTTTGAATGCCAAACTAGTGAACAAGAAGAGTGGGGTGGATCTACGGTCCATGGATCCTCAACAAATGATGGCTGAAATTTACTATGGATCTCCGACTTCGTGAGTTTTTAAAGTACCACTGCATAGATCCATTGGAGTGCCAGACCGACGAATTCAAAAACAACACATCAATGGTTCACTCCTTGTTAACCAATGACCACGATCAACTCTGGGACTTTGACTTTGGGAGTTCTAAGTTGTCCATACTCTCAATTCTTCTAGAGTGTCAAGCCTTCGTATTACCACATTTGTTGTTGCATGTCTTCCATGATCAACAGTAGATGTAGACTCTAGCCTTCAGGTGTTTTGGAGTCTTCATAATTAAACACTTGTTGACCAATTTCCTCCTGAGTGCCAAGTCTCCCAATTTCACGATCTGGCACCATGCATCCACTGTGACCATTAGGGATTCCACTAACCATGCTCAAGAAGAGTGTGACATGGTGGAATACTAGAAGTGGACACGTGGCCCAATCACATGGGTGACACATATTATGTTCTAACTGGAATTTCAATCTTCCAAAGGTTTTTAAATCACTGAAACAGGGCACATATCCCATGTGTCCATGTCATCCCAGGTGATGTCAGCAAGACACTTCACATTAGGCCTTCAGGCTTTCGGACTTCAGAATATTTCTCACTAGCACAATTCAATTCTCCTGAATGTCGAACTCTGAATATGATGATCTTTCAACACGTGCCTCCTTTAATGAACGATATGGATCAACTCTAGACTTTGAGACTTCGATATTTTTCACTCTAGCACACTCCATTTCTCCTGAAGTGCCAAACTTCCAAACTGTTATGAGATATACTGCTCACAATCACTTGCACACAGATATGATGGATACAATTTGTTCTTCACTGATGCACCTTAACTCTTTCTCTTGACTCGATCTAATGGCTCTGATCTGTCTTCGACCGATCCAATGATCAAGAACTTTTCCTTGGATCTACGATGTAGATCCCCTCTAGAACTTTGGAGCTTCGACTATTTTGATGTCTTTTACGACAAGTAACTTCAAACATCCAGAACGGTGAAGTCCCGAAGGAGTTCAATGCTTAACCACCATGCTCCTTTTCCTCGATTTGACAGTTGTGAAGGATCCTCATTCTCCTGAACAGATAGCACGGTCCAAATTATAAACTGTGTGGCCCAATACCATGGTTTCAGTGGTATCCTTCATCTGTAGGTTTTATTTAACCGTTATACTTCCTAAGCTTCTTAACACAATCCAAGTGTTCACATGGTTCCTTCCTGACACACAAGAATGCTCTGAACTTTGAATTTTGTCCCTCTCGACAACAATTAACTCTGAAACCTTTTCTTCCTTAACCACCTATCTGGCCCATCCAGTCTCAATCTTGAAACCATCGCTCTGATACCATTTTGTAATGTCCCCGACCACCAACAGGATGAACAATGTCACTGAGTAAATATCTTTTTTCTCTGATACCATTTTGTAAGATCCCTTACCACCAATGGGTCGGCCATACTAACTCATAGAAATAACAATTACCATCTACATATATATATATATATATATAAACATAAATGGAAAACATATTCTATTAATACATAGATTAATGTGGAATAATAGTAAGCCTATACATACAACATATACATGCAATACTCATCAATATAGCACCTACAATTACACAAAATGTAAATGAATAGAGGATTGGCACTTATATTTTAATACAAGTACACAAACTACATGCAGACCTTCCATGAATCTCCCAGCCATAAACAATGTTGCTCATCACTCTCATTAGTGAGTCACCCTCGAGATGGGACTAAACTCCTCCTGCGTAAAGGGATTCCTAGGCTAGGTAGGGAAAACACAAAGTTGCACAGTAAAACCTAAAGGATTTCCTCCAAGGATCCACTTATGCCCACTGCATGTAAAATTTCATTCCCCACATGCTTGTCCCACCCCAGGAGTATACACCTTCATTGTCCCACAGTCTATCAACTTCTTCACCTCCCTTTCTAGGGATTCAACAATAGGTCAGATCAGGAATTCTCAAAGCTCTATAGCTGCTACTAGAGTCCCTCCTAGAGAACTCACTTCCTCAATGCACTCTCTCACCTGGAGATAGTTGCTCATAGGCCTGACAACCTGCTTCTTCTATCCACAGGCCTAAAAACCTGCTTCTTTACTCCCGCTCCTCAACACACGGGCATGGTGATGGAAACAACAACAACATCTAGGCGTGGGGGACAGTAATGATGAAAAAATACACAGGCAACTCACAGGGTACAAGTGTTGCAAGGGTATCAATTTGGTCTTGTAGTAGAGGTTCAGGGTGGTTCAAGAATTCAACAATCATGGACATGACTAACTGCGTTCTTGATGAGTGCATGAGTGAATGGGGAAATCCCTGGACAAAAGGGAGAGAATGGTGAGAATGGTGAGAACGTACCCATAAATATGCATGTGTCTTGGATGACACTTGGCTCTCTAAGAGAACGTTCCTCTCCACTTGGAACTTGTTCCTCTCCCCAAAGGAACTTCAGATAAATTAATATCCTCTTTACAGCCTTTAGAATAATAATTATATATTATTCTCTTGGGTTTAATCTCTTAATATTACCCCTTTTTCCCCCAATCTCCTAGCCTCCTCCCTTGCCCGACCTAGTGGAGCTTAGTACCCCATACTCTTTCTTCATGGTCGGTCTACACGCAACAATATTGTTTATATTAATAATATGAATATTTGTATGTACAAAAAAGGCTCTTGACCTTTAACATCTAGGCTCTTCATCCTAATAAGCACATAAGCCTCCTAGCTTATAACACTCGACTCACCAGCCTACAAAACATGTTACAATTTATGATTACAACTGAGGCTCGGCCTTGGGATATTACACTCCTATCTCTCGTGTGTGGTATATTTAACAAAGTAATAACCCAATTGAAATCCATATAGGATAAATATGCTCTTTTTATCTTTGACCAAGGAGGCATTGAAACCTTGCATAATAGTATTATAACAAATTTCTCCTAGGGCCAATCTATCTGGTACATAGGATGGTAAAATATGTGGGGTCCCAGTGGCTCCAAAAATCCTAAAGTAAGTGCATTTCTGTTCAATATACTAATTGTCAATAAGTGAGATGACCTTATTTGGAAAGCCTTGGAAATTCTTAGCGTAAAATAATGAAATATAGTTTGGATAAGAATAAATCACAGATCATAGGATATGTCTTCTTATATATGTTCTCCCATAAGATTATAAATTACACATGCATGAGCAATTCATATACATGCGAGGTCAAATTCATTTCTAAAAATACATTCCTTGCACATACTACATATAAAAGGTAAGAAATCGTGTAGAATGAAGGTACTTCACCTGGTTTAGAATTTTTTTCTTTATTTATTATGGTGTTGAGTTGCTTCATTGTGTAGTTCCATTTCAACACACCTCCTGACATTGTCATAGTGTATACTAGTGGAATGCAAGCCTTAGTGAAACTGGAACAATTCTTCTCACCATACATTATATAGAGTAGGACCATTAAATACATGTAGGGTTATCTCAAATTTGTCACACCATACCATCTCAAGGTTCGATTGATGAACTTCTTATCCTCCTTCCACCAAGATTCCACCATCTTTATGAAATCATGATTCACATGAATATATACCACAAAGTCATTATTTAATCTGAATTCTAGCTCGTCTATCTTGTAATATTTTCTAATTCCCATCGGTAGGAAAATTCCCATGCATTGTCCTTGTCCGTCACTGATATATCATTTTACCACATCAATGAAAATTGTGATCCATTCCAAATCTTCTACATAGGGTATAAAAAGGGACCTAGTAGCTACTATGTGTAGCAAAGAATGACTAATGTTAGGGAGAACCTGGTTATCTATGGATTTAATATATAGGTCACTAAAAGGTGTGAACTCTAGGTAGTCTAAATTCTTGAATTTGTTAAATAATTCATTCCAAGAGGGAAGTGGTACCTTGGTTATGGTGCTTGGCTATGTATCCTTGTACAAGGTTGGTTGGTTGAAGACCTTCTTCAATAGAACTTGAATTACAACTTCCAATTTTGGTGCATGTTCCACTCCTACGAGTGCAAGGTTCGATGCTTCACCTAGTTGAGCACCTTTACCTTTGGGTGTTTTTTGGAGACTTCCAAGTGGCACTCCTTTTAGGTGGAATTTTCCTACAAAATGAATAGTTGTCATGCCATAATTCATTTTCATTTTCCTAGGAACCAAGATAATTAATAACATTGAATGAATACCTAATAAAAATTAGAGAAATTAATGATGAGGATTACCAGTTTTGAAACACACGACATCCCGAGTTGACAAAGACACATTCACAACAAGGAAAAGGTTTTTCTATAAAGGATCTTCTTCACATAGTTGATATCAAAGATACCAAATGAAATTATTTCTCAGCATATATTCGAGTTCTCTAGAAGTAAATATAATCGTAAAACAATAGAGTACAATGAGATTACACAAATATTTAGGTTTAAATGTGCCTACTTACGTGCCACACTTGAAATTAAATCCTTCTATCATATGATGGCATGAAAATGAGTTTTTTAGTTCATCAATGATTTCAAAAGATGGTCATTTTGGCATGTAGTGTCTTATGTGTTAGGGAATGGGGTGGAACATGACATGAAATAGATAAAAAAAGTGTTGTAAACAATTGAAGAGGAAACAAGATTGGAGATAAAGGGTGGTGTCTAAAGACACCATTATAGCACTTAAGAAAGGTGCACCGTGATCATAACATCACAATGAATATTGGATCTCGATCATCCAATCATCATGATGAAAATGACCCAATGGATGTACTTTTTATAGCTTCAATATCTAATTGATTTCCATATAATTCGGAACATCTTGTCCACATGTAACCATCAGTTGTTAGAGTTGAATCCACCAAATTGACTTTGTTGAGTCAACTCGACAAGGATGCTCGACCTGCTTTCCTAGGCATCTAACTCGTAGTCTATTTTTGGGCTAGTCGATCCACCAACTGACTGTATTCGACTCCTAGTCGATTGTTTGAATGATAGACACGTCAACTACTCGACCGACTGGCATAATGTGTTGTTCAATCACCTGACTGAATATATCTATATTTAGGTCAACCTTTTGACCAAATGAATCTAAGATATGTCTGATTAACCATAAATTCTTGATGTTCCAACAACCCCCCATCAACACACATCTTTGGAGATTCAAGAGGTTAAATTACATAATTATGATACCCCCCCATAAGTGTATATTCCTAAATCCCAAGCATCATGGGGAGCTTCATAAATTTGTCTTCAACTAAAGGTTTGATGAACATATCAACAACTTGATCAGGTGTTATGCAATATTCAAGAGAGACAATGTTCTCATGAACCATCTCAAATAGTGAGCATGGACTTAACATGCTTCATATTACTAGTATGGCACCTGAAAAGAGGTAGAAAACTGTATGGCACCTGAGAAACATGATTATTAGCAGCCTATATGGCACTTTGGTTATCACATTAGATTGTAGTTCAGGTATGAATAAGAAGGACAATTTCTCCCAAAAGTTGGCAACTCCATACTTCTTTAGTACCTTCTTTCACGACACCATGATATTATACTTTTGTGGCCAAAAGAGACACCCCATTTGGTTTCATGCACAACCAAACCAACGGTCTAGTGATATATTGAAACACAACCATAAGTGGACGTCCTATCATTACCATTTCTAGCCTAGTTGGAGTTGGGGAAGCCAACTAGTGAATCTAAACTTCAAAAATACTTGATACCAAAATGAGTGTTACCTTTGAGATATAAAACAATTCATTTGACATCTTTCCAGTGGATTTCTTTGGGGTCCTACATAAAATTAGAAACCATACTAACAACAAAGGTAAATTCAAATAGACTATGAGTTTAATAGACTATGAGGAAAATTCAAATAGACAATATAAATAATATTTTCAACCACTTATAGATAAAAAGTACCATCGACTGTGGATGTTTGATAGGTTTTGGTAATATTTACTCCATACTGAAAAGAAGTAGCAAAAGGATTGCAATCAAAGATCTTAAACTATGTCAACAGATCCATTTTATATTTAGACTAAAAAATTAAAAATCCATCACAAAGTGGTAATACTTGAAGACCCAAAAAATAATGTAGAGTACCAAGATCTGTCGTGTCAAAGAAATCAACAAGTTGTTTCTTCAATCTAAGGATGAGATACTTATTATTTTTAGTAATTAGTAAGTCATCTACATATATAGAAACAATCAAAGTGTCTCCTTTGGTATGGATTACATACAGTATGTGGTCATATTCATACCATTTGAGGTCAATTTGAAGAAAGAAATTGCCGATCTTAGCATACCAATCTTGGGGATCCTTCTTCAAACCATAAAATGACTTCTTGAGTCAACAAACCATATTTAATTTTTTCACAAAAATAAGTGATTGTTCCATGAAAATTTATTCAAATAGATCTACATTAATAAAATTTCTCTTCACATCCATTTGATGCATTTTCCATCCAAAATGAGTAGCAAGAGAAAGAATAAGTCAAACAAAGTTCATCTTTGTGACATGAAAAAAGTTTCGTTTTAGTTGATGTCTTCTTATTGATAAAATCCATTCATAACTATGTTATATTTATGTCACTCAACAACACCTTCAATGGTAAATTTCATCCTATAGACCCATCGAAACTTCACAATGTTCTTTCATTGAGATCGGGGAACTAAGTGTTAAGCCTTAATATTGGCTCATTACCCCTTAATTGGGGCATATTATATTAGTAATGTTATTTTATTTATGTCGGCTTTAGGCCATTAGTTGTAATTATACCTCCTAGTCTCC
>JZKD02S0234799.1:218751-239928 GCA_000966675.3 Picea glauca
TAGGCCATTAGTTGTAATTATACCTCCTAGTCTCCTATATATACTAAGGAGACATTTTCATTTTGAATCATCTTGTACTTGAACATTTAAGTGGGGTAAAAGGAGGTTCCCCCCTTGAAGAAGCTTATTATCTGAAATTATCTCTTTTTAAAGGCGTTGAGTACTTTTTCTAAGGTTTTTCTATGCTATATTGATATTTGGTTCTTAACACTAAGTCCCAAGTGTCATTCTTCGAAAAAGAATCAATTTATGTTTGCATATCCTGCTTCCATTCAGGTCATCCTTCAGAATATGATTAGGTAACAAGATCATAGGTTTCAAGTACATAATTCATCAAGGAAACACTCACATTTTTCTTATGACTCTGATTTTTTCATCCATGGGAGGCATCACCATCCAGTTAATACCAAATCAAAGAAAGTGTTCTTCAAAACTTCAATTGACATACTTACCATGATTTTTTGATCTCAAGCATTTGATGGGTCGAACACATTTCCTTTAAGAAAAGGCATGAAACTTCTTGAACTTCTCAAATACAAGGTTCTTATTCTTTAGGAAAAAGACCCATGTAAAATGAGAGAAATCATCAATGAAATTTAAAATGTACCTTACACCTACTAGTGAAGATAGATTGATGCAATAAACATCATTGTTGGTGCGTAGGGGGAATACCTAGTGTTAAATCATATATATGCCAACTAAACCCTTAGACACCAGACATTTCGACATCACCTGCAGAGCAAGTGAAGTCTCACTTGAGGAATTTAAAGGGGCTACATGAACTAGGGTTTTGCAGTTATGAAGGGAAGTGAGGCATTCTTAATGTTCATACTACCAATTGTTGATGTGCACAATTCTCATTACTTAACAATTAATTAACATTCAAATTACTCTATGTGTGACATTCTCCCACTTGACATTCATTCAATTACTAGATACTTCAGTGCATGACATTAGAACAACATATATGAAACTTATTGTTTCAGGATTAATCCGTAAGTGCGGACACAAACCGATCTCCCTAGATCCACCTGGATCTAGAACAAAACAGGACAGAATAATACACTTTCCCTAGATCTAGCCTATTGAATGAAATAAGAGACGAGGATCATGGACATACCTTATGAACGATTTCCTTAGGTATCTGTTGTTCCAAGCTTCGCTCCAATGCTCTTTTGTCGTTCAGATCACAATAGTACAAACCAATCGAAGTAAAGGAAGATTAATATATTCAATAGCTAGTCTATACATATGATCAAGGAGTTATGTAATAAAGTGACAACATCTTTATGGGAAAGGGACATATTACTATATTGAATTAATTGAAAGTGAAACTTACAACCTGAGCCTTGATGTTGTAGATCTCCTTTCGATGGCTCCTAGCTCTGACACACACACTTGCTCATGCATGAAGAAAATCAACCACTTTTGATGACCTTGCTGGTGTCTCTAGCTGCTGTAGCATCATTCCTTCATACAGGCTTTCAATAATTCTCCAATCAATCTCTTGTTAGCTTGCTTCTTTTCTTAACCTTTTCCATGAGCAATCTCCTCAATATATAGGAGAAGATAGATTAGTTACTTGCATAGGAAATGATCCCAAGATATATGGAATGCCAACACCTGAATAACCATTCGAAGCCAACTCATGTTTCTAGAAGATTCCTTTCTAGAAGGTTCGAGATTTTATCTTTTTCTTCCCTTTGGAACATGCTCGCACCCTGACAGTTAGGTACAGTGAGAACCCTTCACACCCCAGCTTAATGCAGCCTACGAGAATCAAGCATTCTCGCAGGCAGATATACAGGTAGCCTGCGAACATTCCTTAAAAGCATGATTTCTGGAAGCAGACAAATGTAACTTTTCTCAAGAAAGTGTTCTTGGTGAAGAGCTTGATTTTCCATCATCATAACATCATCATGATGACCAAAATTGTGGATAACACTTACATTCAACATATATCCACATTGCACCATAACATTAAACATCATAAATTGCAAATAAAACACATCACAAAACACATATTTAACATGGTTCACCCAACTTGGCCTACGTCCACAACGACCAACTTATATTATTATTCATTGATAGTTCTAATACAACTATGCACTACACTACAAAATATGAAACAAAAACATTACCCTCATTCTGCTACAACGTCAGCTTCACTCCTCAGTCATAACACCTAAAAACTTATCCAAAAACATAATTCACTCCTCATTCATTAACTACTCACACACTCTAAACTCACTGAAATCTCTACCCAAAAACACATTACATATTTATACAAAAAGTAGGGCTAATTCCATTACAAAGTGGAGAAAGTGTCTCCAAAATCCTAATGGTCTATAACAATTTTATTCCTTTTGTGCTCTTCTCCATCATGCATCCTTCTACTACATGCTTTAATTCCTTGAAGTCTACTCTTGGAACATGCTCTAGTCCCACTTCTACCTTCGTTTTATTATTTTTACTTCTTCTGGCATAGATCCCAAAACTTAACCAAAATTCCTATCCAACAGGCCTCCAACAATCATCTGTGGCTTGTCCCGAGCCACTTAGGCCTTCTTCCAGTGCATCGAGAATTTTTTGAAGGTCTCTTTCACTGTCGTGGCCTTTTCCTTGACCTCAAATTCCTTCTGCAAAAAAAATTCAATTGTTTATGTAACGATGCAAGCTTGCACCTTCTCGACACCTTCATCAACTGCTTGTTTTAGGATTCCTTGGGTTTCTACTAAGGTTTCTATCACTCTGTATTCTTCCTCCTATAGGAATTATACCTATTGCACGGAAGCTTGCTACTCTACCCTTAGTTGAGTCATTTCCAAATACAATTTTTTTTTTCATTATTCGCAGTTGCCACCTCAGCTGGCGGTAATGTGCCTATCACATATTTGAATTTATGTTACTTTTCCTTTGTGGCTAGGATCTTTTGAATACTATCTTGTTGCTCCTTATTATCACTAAGTTGTGTCCAAATTACCATTTTATCTTTATTCATTTGAGCACACTCTACTTCTAGAGTCTTCATACTATCCATCGATTTTTTCATGATTTGGTGCCTTGTCTCTCTCTCTTCAGGTGGAGTGCTAGGTGTCACATGCGATTATAGATCAACTATTTGCACACTAAATCCATGAATGGATTCACTTATCTTCATTACTTGATATTCCACCGGGGCCACCTTCTCTTCTTTCATCTCCGAGATTTATTGATATACCCTTTCAAATGCATTTTGCATTCATTCTACCTTCTACATGGCCTCATCGCACTCATGTTTCACTTTTATGTACTCTGTATCTAATGAGAAATTTACTTTCATAATATTATCTACTTCATTGGATGTCTTATTTGTGAGTGCGTTCAACTCTTGTATTTTGCTCAACTGTAATTATTGTAGTACATCCATTGGCAATTGTGATAGAAGTAAGTAAATGTGACCTAGTTCCCTGGAATGTTCTTTCATTTCTGTCATGGGGAACTTGACCTCCCCTGGTGTCAGCTTAATCAAACTTAATTATCTTATGAATACTAAGTACTGGGATATTTCTAGTCCTAACTCTCGAGTCTTGGTAGTGCTTGTTGTTGGTTCCTCCTCCATTTTTCACCTTGATGTGATGTTTGCGGCTTCTAATAGTTTTCGTAATTCTGCCATTTGTGCTAGCATGCATCTGTTCATCACTTCTTGTTGTTGTGATACACACTAAAACACATCACCACTAACTTAATTTACTTGGTTTTATATCTTCTCCAAGTATTCTTCTGCCAAAGAATGAATAGCCACTTCCTTAATGGCTTTGCATTTTGGTCGTTGTTTTCTAGGTCTCCCTATATTTGGTTCTTTCATCTTCATATATTTGTGTGTTGTTTTATGTGGATTTGTGTCTTCTAGGCCTTTCCCTATGTCCTCGTCATCTCCGTATTCTTCCTCCTCATAAAAACTCATATATTTTTGAGTTTTTCTTTTTTGTTGGACCTATCTCTATAGGTGGAATCTTCAACTCATCCTCCCAGTCAGCCATAATGTGTTCCATCTCCTTTTTTGTCAGTCTATATTGGGTTGGCAACCACTGTTGGTCCAGGTCCTTATTTCCTTGCATGTACATGTGGTGGTGCCCTGCCTTGAAGCATGCCATTGCCTTGTATTCCTAGACCACCTATGGAAGTATGCACAGTTTCCTTTCAATGATGAGTCTGATGTTTTATTGTAAATATAGAATGTGAAATTACTATCCATCTGGCATGTCTTATGTGTAGTATACCAAAGATTCTAATAGCACGGGGCTAAGAAAGGCTTCTCCTTTTCTCCCAAAAAATGACTATCATCTGGCTCCCACCAAGATGATAACATGATTAGGATACATAACCAAGAGTAGTGAAACTCTATCCCCTTGTCCCACACTTCCTCATAGTCAATAAAAGATTGGTTCAACAAAAACCTTGCGCACTTCCTCTAGACACCTCGTACACATCGTTCTGCGACTTCTATCACAAATACCAAAACTTGGTATTTTCTTCATTTCCTCGACAATTTACAGCCTAAGTCTTGCGTCACAAACCTTAGCGTCAGATCAAATATGATAGTGACATATAGAAAATGTTTTCCATATAATGTATGGAATTTTTCTTTCTTTCTCTTAAAGAGATATTTATTATTCTTCTTGTCCAAAAACAATTGTGTATGGTCCTCCCCCTACAATGGAAGACCATTAATGTGAAATATTAAGTCAATATCAATAGACACTGGCTTATCAAGCCACATGCATCCCCCATCCACACAATTTAGTGTCATTTTCACACACGCATTGATCTCGTAGCTCCTTCCAAAATGTGGTATATCGAACAGGTTTATAGGACTCACTTTCTACAACCCCATAACCCACACATGTGGCTCAATGACTATCATATGAGTGTCATCACTGATGAACTTTTGCAAAAACCTCTTGGGTACTACCTATGGGAACTTCATTTCATCTGTGATGTCATGGTCAACATATTTCAGAGTCGTTATCATACCTAACATATCCCCTTCCACAATGAATCCCTCTGAAATCAATGGTTCTACTAATGGGTACTTTGCATCCTCTTATAGATGGACCTATTACTCTAATAGTTTCTTTGGAGGTATATAATCCCTAAGGAATATATATACTAAGGATGATGCCTCATGTGTTTATGATATGAATGGTGGCATTATTGGATGACTACATGGTTTCTTCGGTACTGATGTTGATGTTGTTGTTTCCTTAGGTGTCATCTTTCTCTACGACATTGGTATCAACTTCCAATTGGTTCTAGAACTCGGTTAGGAGATTTGGCTCTGTAAATAAGACTCTTCCTCTTTGTAAATTTGGCTCTCTATGTGAACTCTGAATGAAAATAACCTTTCTATGGCGACCCTTTTCTTAATTTTATACTGCATTTCCAACTTTAGCTTCCCTTTTCACCTAAACTCTCCATCTAATCCACTAGTGGTTAGCATTCATTACCTTATTTTATTGCTCCATTACTCTGTATATTCGGTAAATTATCCATTCGATTTTACAATTATTTAATATCTTCTACATTTACTGTTACGTGATGCCACTACTTTTCCATAATGATAATTCTTTATTGCACATCCTGTCATGGATTTTCTTAAAATTCTCTTATTTTTCATCTACGTAGTCTCATCTCTCTATGTGATCTCTTTATTATGCATGATTTATTCTCTCTACTCAATCTTTCTTCCTTGTGCATTCTTCTTTCTTTTTCTTTATATTCTGTGACATTTTCCTTCTTTTCTTCTTTATATGCTAACCTTAAATTCTTATATTTCTCAACTTTCAACATATTTTCTGACCCAATTTCTTTCTTTTTCCTATTTTACTTGATTTTTATTTATTTTTCTACCTTTTATTCTTATAGTACATTGATACAATTTAATCTTCACAGTAACCCTAGTGCGTGGAAGGATGGTCATCCCTGTACAATTTCAACCAACTCCCATTCACTAGTCCGTCAATGACTTGTCCATCCAACTATTCTAATTGAACAACACTCAAGTCAATTACATATATGATCATGTATGGCCCTAAGAAGTGTGTTCTGAACTTTCTTGGGGGCTGTAAGAACTTATTGTCATAGAGTAGTACTATATCTCATATCTGGACCTTTTTCTACTTGTGTCTATCATTCCATGCATTTGCACATTCCTTATGTACTTACTAATGGAACATTGAAATAAATCGATCTTCCTCTAACACTAGTAATTATGGTAGTCTTTCTTCTATTGCACTAGAATCCATAAGGTCTGGCATCATAGCAATGTGCATTCTTGGTACAATAAATTCCATGGAAATGATTGCTTCCTGACCATATGCTAATATAAAGGGTATCTATCCTGTCAAATTCTTGCATGCATTTCTATAATCCCAAAGCACTGCAAGGATCCTTAAATCCAAGTCATCCCATCCTACATTGCACACCTTCGTCAATGCATTGTCCAATATATTATTGAAGACTTCCACAGTTCGATTAGCTTGAAGGTGATATGGAGTGTTTTTCTAATGCTGAATATGGAACCATTTTGTTAATTTTTCAATTTTCTTGTTTAAAAAGTGAGTCCCCTAGTTTCTCATTAGTACTTTAGGACACCCAAACCTTGTAACTTTTTTCTCGAATAAGAATCGTGCAATTGTCTTCGCACTACAATCTGTAACTAGTTATGTCTCTGCACATATTTTCAAGTAGTTTGTCACGGTAATTATGTACATGGATCTTGTTCTCCTATATGGTTGATTAATCGATCTGACCAAATCCACTATCCATTTGTCAAATTCTTGCAAGGTAACTTGTGGATTCAAAGGAATCTCATCCCTTTGCAATGGTCTTCCTACTCTCTGGTAAATGTTGTGGTTTTGAAATTGTTCCTTCACATCTTCATGGAGGATGGGCCACCATAGCCCTGGATGTAATATCTTTTGTGTTATAGTCTTTTCTGCATAATGTCCTCCTACAATTCCATCATGCTCCTTTGTGAGGATCATCGATCTCTCATGTTCTAGAACACATCATCACAATATCCCATCTATTTCAAACTTGTATAAATTTCATGCGATCAACTGATAATTTGTTGCTTTCACAACTAGTTGCTTCTTTTGTGCTATTATCATATCATATGGAGCCACTCCTGTCCTCAAATATTGGACAATTTCTGCAAAATGGGCATCTACCATTTGAACTAAGAATAAATTCACATCTAGTAAACTATCGTCTAGGTTCCATGTGTATTCCCTTATCAGTATCTAGGAAAAATGGTCTAGTATGGCATTCAATTTCCCTAGCTTCACAATGAATTTGAAATCATACTCCTAGAACAATAATAACCATCTACAAATTCTCCCCCCCAATACTGGTTTGTTCACTAGATATCTAAGGGTAGAGTGGTATGTATACATATTGAAGTGGGACCCCAACAAGTAGTGTCTTAACTTCCACAAGGCATAAACCACTACGAAGCCTTCTCTTTTTGTCGTTGTGTAATTCTTCTCAGTAGTCAACAAATTTCTGCTGGTGAAAGCAATTAGATGATCTAATTCCCCTTCTCCTAGCTAGGCTAACACTGCATCAAGAACTATCTATGATGCACCCACATGAACGCGAAATTATTTTTGCCATTCCGGGAACACCAGAATGGGTGCGGTTACTAACTTTTAATTTAATAAGTCAAGACCCTTCTAACAATCTTGGTTCCACTAAAACGTATCTTATTTATTCAATAAATTCTCTATTGGAGATGTAATTTGTGCATAACCTTTAATAAATTTCCTGTAATATCCGGTATGACCCAAAGTTGTTCTCAACTATCACACTCATTTGAGTGGTGGAAAACTAACAATTACTACTATCTTGGCAGGATCAACTAAAAATCCTTTCTTACATACCACATGACCTAACTGTTAGGGTCCTACAATCATAGGCAACTCGATTCTTTGACTGTTGATTTGGCGTTTCTCTCATGATGACGAAGTCTGGTTCAGTTGATCCCATTTCTCCCCTCCATCCATTTCACCCAATCCTCCATCACCCTATTGCATCCTTCATCCACGTTGTGCCATCACTCCCTTGTCCTTTTGTCTAGTTGACTACATCTCGCTCGCCACCCATCCATGCATAAACCAAACTTAGGCTAAAAGAATAATAGATTAATAATGTTAGCAATAAAACTAGTGTAGTTAAAATAGGCTAGACTAGTTAATAATTAATTAATGGTTAAGTTAGTTTAGTAACTAGGTTAGTTTTTTATTAATTAAATATTAAATAAAAGTTAAAAAAAAAAAAAAAACAACAACAACAAAAAAATAATAAAAAACATATTAAAACATATAAATAATTAAAAAACAAAATATAAAACTTTTAAAACAAAAACAAACGTAAATAAATCAAAAGCCAAATACAAAAATTAAAAAACAAAATATAATAAACATATTAAAACAAAACAAAACAAAATAAAACAAAACAAAATAAACATAAAATAAAAACCTAAAATACAACCTATCCTAAGTTTCTACCGACTCCAACTTCACGCATACTCACCCCACATAAAAACAAATCATTGTAAATGAACGGATATAAAAAATTCCGAACCTCCCCTTGCCATCCAAAACTTAACACGGGGGGTCCAAAATGAAGTATTTTATAAAACCACCCTCGGACAGGTGTCGTCTCCACAAGCTAGCGGACCCCCCCCCCGAAAACCACTTACCACATCAAGGGGGTCTGGAATACCACCCTTCCCTCAAAAAACCTCTTTCCCAGTGTTTTGACCAGTTAACTTGCAAAGCTAATTACGGGTAGAATAAATCCAATTTTGAAAAACCGAGAGAGGTTTTTCTCCATAACAGGATGAATAAAAAAAAAATATCTCAATTTTTTCACAGGCGTCATGAGCAAGGATAATCAAAGCCATCTTCAGGGCCAATTTTTTCAGTTTTTCATTTTCCTGTTGCAGTCCTGATTTTGAGGGAGGTGTTTTGGTGAGATGGAGGCGAATTTGGAGAAACAAAAGGAGGTTTTCGTCCAGAACATGCCCATTAACAATAAAATCCTTCATTTTTTTCCCAGGTGTCACCATTGAAGAGAAACAGATTTCTGTGCGGACCCCTTTTTTGTAGAAATTTGGCCCGTCTTTCATGGCGAGCAGTTCAATATTTTCAGGGATTTTTGTTATTTTTGGCCAGGATTTCCCATATGTCAAAGAAGGAACTTGAAAGTGACACTGTTGATAGGGTTTTGGACCCTTAAGATAGGATTTGATCCTCTTTTATGGAAACTGTTTGATCTTGTACTATTTTTAGTATTTCAGTTCTTGTTTAATAGGATCTATGTTTTTTATGTAAAGGCTATAAAGCCTATGCTTTCAAGGGGAATCAAGGGAGACTAGCAGGGAGATGACAAGGAGATTTTCCTATCCACTATGAAATGTTTCAAATACTATAAGTCACTGTCATGAAGAAATACAAAGGCATTTCTATTTCCAGATTCTTGTGTCATGTTTAAGTGGTGAAGTGTTCCTCTTATGTAACCTGTTATTTTTCCTGTTCACCTGCTTTGTCCTTTCTGTATTGTTTATGAAAAAATAATGTGCATGATTTGTTCTTAAACACCCTGTGCTAGCTCCAAACAATATCTGTGTTTTCTTTCCATGACTGAAATGTGGAATTAGGATGAGATCTGCTCTGCATTTGAAATGAATTTACGTCTTTTCGTCCTTTCCCATTTTATAAGATTTAAAGGATCCACTGATATGATTACCCTGCCTGGTTATAGTTTGTTTTAGCTATTCATTCATTCAACAGTTTAATTTTTGACTCCCATATCCCAATGGTCTTCTTTTGTTGTCTCAACCAGAAAACTCCAAGAACATACCCTATTCTACATATCTAGCCTAATATCCTATTTCAAACAAATGTAAATTTGACAGAGAGATCCCTCTCTGAGTCTCAGAGGGCTAGATCCAATACTAGAAGTGGTTTTGATGTTTCCTCTGTGACTTCCTTCACACCCTTGGGCAAATTACAGAGTGATAGCATAATGGTGACCATACTGGGGATCTTTCCCCAGTAGTATACTTCAAAGCTCCAGATCTGATCACTGATGGTGGATAGTGACCAGACATAAGAAGGATGAGATCATTCACCTGGAGACTCCAATCAGCTCTAGACAGTGTTGACTCAAAGACTCCACTGGAGGAAGAACTTGAAGCATGATCAAGCAGCCTAGAAAGACTAGGTACTCAAGCTCAAATTGCATTTATGATATTATTGGTTTCATCTGCAATTACTTTCTCTCTTATCATGATCCTGGTCTAGAGTATATTGTTGAAGTTCAGGATGACCATTTTCAACATGATGAATATCAAAGGATTGATCCCATTCCCATAGCTCTGGTACCCACTCCTACACCTATAGGAAGCCTTGATAGACATAAGCCTCCTACTTTATTTCCTACAGATGTAAAGATCTTTGATACATATGAGAAAAGTCCATATTCACAGGTCAAAATTCTAGCATGTTATAAGCCCCTTGCTTTACCTCCTATACCTGAGAAAATCCTAGATAGATACAAACCTCTAGATTTGCCTCCTATTCTCCATGACCTCCCTTTCAATTACATCAATAATTTTCCTAGGTTTGATGGAGAAAATATGAAGATCATTGTTGAAAAGCATATCCAAAGTCTTGAAGATTTCCTTGAACTTTATGAGGTTGAAGATGATGATGTCTATATCAGGATGTTTTCCTTTTCTTTGCAAGGCAAAGTTAAAAATTGGTTTAGAAATATCCCAAATGCAAGCATTAACAATTTCCATCAGTTCATGAAAGTTTTCTTAGATAAATGGGTGATCATGAGAAATGTATTTCTCATCCTAGAAGAGTATGACCATTTGAAAAGACAGCTAGGGGAAACAATACAACAATTTTCAACAAGGGTTCAATAAGGTATATCATGCAATGCCTGTTGATATAAGGCCACCCCAGGATCAGCCCACTTGCATTTCCCTGATGCCTTCGATCTTGATATGGAATTCCAATTAAGAGAAAGGAACATTGCAACTCTCAAAGAAATGCAAGACATTGCAGTTGATGTGGATACCAGATTGTTGATCAAGAGGTCAAAGGTAAAGAACAACGAAAAGGAGCAGTTGAAATTTTCAGAAGGTAAACTAGACATTCTGGCCAACACCATGGAAGAGATGATGCAAAGAATTAGAATAAGAGAAAATCTTGATGTTCAAAGACATCGTGTTCCATTGATCTTAGAGAAACGAATGGTCATCGTTCCCAAACACTTTGCAGCGATCATCATTCCCAAACACTTTGCATCCTAGCCTTAGTATTCTGAACCACCAAAGGATTATTTCATGTATTCAATTCACAACGTAATCAAGGACGAAGCTCCATCTCATCTTGTTTAAGAGCCACCAGTTGATATGATGTGCATGTTTGATGAAATTTCATTCATGGATGATTTACCCAAGTGTGATTAGTACGATGATGATCATGAGTCTGAAATAGATTTGGACTGTTCAAATAAATCAACAACATATGATTGGAAGGAGAAAGATGCAAAAAAAATTCAAGAAAATGCAAACTGCGTGCCCCTATGTTTTGCCTCACTCCTCAAAAAACATTGCCAGCAGATTGTAAACAATAAGAAAGAGGAATGTTCTAATGCATCAGTTGAAGAGGACAAGGATGAAACAAAGGTTGATCCATAGGTGAAACCCTTGAGCCCTTTTTAAGGTCAAACCTCAGATGAATTTATGAAGCCCGAAACAAGTGATGAGCTAATCCATCTTGATTCATTGCCTCTGTGCTTTAATTCATTTCAAATTTTGAGGGGAAATATTGGTAAGATTCTTGTTGAAATTCACAGTGTAATCCATGAAGCACCAATAGAGCCAATGCCACCATTATCTAAAACATTTTATGACCCTATAACTGATATTATGGATATTGTGTGTTTTAAAAGTCAGTTTTCATTTACCCCCAATGATTTCAAAAATAGTTATGATATGGATATGATCAAACAGTCATATATAGGGGTGTGTTCAGAAAAAGCATCATTTCAGAACCCATCAAAAAATTTGTAGTGATGTAGAACCCCTATCCCTCTTGAGAGTTGCACGACCTCCTGGTCAGGATCTTCTGGTTCATCGTTGAAATGGATCTTCTGGTTCTGAGCTAGAACCTCCCTCTTCAAATACACAAGTCCTTCTCTATGTTCACCTGCATGACCAAGAGCTAGGCTCATGCTCTCCACTCCTCGTGACCGTGGGCATGACCACAGACTTGACCCAAAAGGTGCACCGCATTTCATGACCCTGGGCTTTCCAATACGACGAGTCCTTGGCTCCTCCAAGTCCAAAAACTCCGATGAGGTCTAACGGAGGTTATCTCCTCCCCTTTATGAACTCACATGACCACACACCTGTGACCACAAGATTTACCACGGAATCACATCATGGTTCGTAGTATCGGAACCTGCGATACAAGCCACCTGGCCCCTCCAAGTCATGAATGCTGAAATCCTGATGATGCAAGATCTAGGGCTTAGATCTCTCTTGGATTGATGGCTACGCTTATTTCGTCATTTCAAATTTCGCAACTTCACATCTTATGGAGTTGTCCAATCCTCTTCCCAGTCATCGAAATCATGAAATCTCCCCTCACTACAGATCAACGGTTCTAGGCCTTCGAAGAAATGACGAATTTGATCTTTTGGGGTTCCACTAGTCACGATTCCCACGTTGTTGACCCTTGTACCCCCAAATCCTAAGATGTCAAAAGTTTGAGGCACTTGATCAATGGCTCACAATGCCCTCTAGATCTACAGTCAGACCTCTTCCCCATCACTAATCTCCTCGCAACTCCACTTGATCCAACGGCTTGTGAAGTCTCGCATTCCCCCTCCTGAGATTTCACTCGCTTCAGACTTAGAAGATGTTCTAAGTCTTTGAAGGCTCGACCTTCGCTTCTTCTGGGGAATGGGTTCCTCAGTCTCAATAACACTTTCTGATGTGTTGTTCCTCTTGATATTTGTCAGGTTTAGAGTTCAATTTCCCACGCACTCCTTGCATCTTAGGGATTTAGATAACTGAGATCCACAATATTTCTCACAGAGAAATTCCTCCTAATTTCCTTGCGTTCCTCTCTGGCTTGATGAACACCTTGTAGAGATTCAAATGAAGAGAAATAATTGAAACTGAAAACTAATAGTCACAGTTCCATTCTCCTCTATGGAGATTCATTTACTTGTTCATGAAAACATAAATAATAGGAAAATCACAAATAACATTCACACACACACATTTGGATCAATTTTCCTTCTGTTCTATATTCCCCAGTGCCAAAATAGCTACTAGAACATATTCTGATTACAATGGATTTTTTTGAAGCTTGGGGCTTCTACTAACTTGCCTACTCTAAAGTTCATCCTATGATATCTTAGTCCATTCGCACTTCAGAGTCATACTGGAAACTCCTACTCCGCTTGCGATTTTCAAAACGTGCCTCAAAGGGTAAAATTTGGCACTAGTTCAAGCATGCCTCCAAAGGTAAATTCTGGTGCTGAGTTAAGGCGGATTTAAAAATCGGGTGCAACTGTCAACGTTGAATTTCTAGAAGAAATCTCACATGTTGAGTGGTCCTTCCTTTACGCACTTGCCAACAATGCTCCTGCATCACACTCCCCTTGAAAAAAATTCATGGACTCCTGTCCATGAGCTCCTCTACTGATTTTCCTTGCTTCTTGATGGAAGATTCATTTTCCCAACTAACATATTCGATTGGGTGTCCCTTCCATTTGACCAAATACTCAAAAAAGTCTTCCTCCTGGTCTTCTTGCCAATCCTCTGATCAATAATTTTCTCCATCCACGGCTTTTCTGCCATAGGCATCTATTTCTCCCACTGAATCTTTCCTTGAGCTTCTGACCCTTCTGTGTCATTTTTCCTGTATAGATACAGGTCTAAAAAATTGAATATGGGTGAAATTCCCACACCATCTAGCAGCTCAATCTCATAGGCATTTTCATCAAACTTCCTCAAGATCTTATGGGGTTCTATCTTTTTCATCTTCTTCTTGTTGTGCGTTCCCCTAGGAACATTTCCTTCCTGAGTTGTGATAAAACCTAATCTCCTACTTCAAATTGAAGTTCCCTACGATGTTGATCAACTCTGTGCTTGTATTTTTTATTAGAACTCTCCAATTGTCCTTTGATCTGGCTATGGAGTCGCTCCATCTCCATAGCAAAGTCCTCTACTCTAGTGCTCCTGATCTCACCCTGTTCCAAGTCTCTCAACTCAGACACTCCTCTGGGTTGCATTCCATAGATTATTTGGAATGGACTCCTTATGGTGTTCCTGTTTGGTGAGTCGTTGTATGCAAATTCTACTTGTGGTAGAATCTAATCCCATTGGTTATGATGTTCAGTAACTAGACTCCTTAATAAATTCCCCAAACTTTTATTTACCACTTCAGTCTGCCCATCTGTTTGAGGGCGATAAGCTAAGCTGAAGGACAAATTCGTCCCCATCTTCTTCCACAATGTCCTCCAAAAGTGACCAACAAATTTTGTGCATTTGTCTAAGACAATGCTCCTAGGTAGGCTGTGAAGTCTCACAACTTCTTTGAAAAATAGATTTGCAACATGCATTAAATCACTGGTCTTCTGGCATGGGATGAAATGTGCCATGTGTGAAAATCTATCCACCACTAAAAATATGGAATCAAATCCTCTTTGTGTTCTTCACAATCCCAACACAAAAACCATGCTTATTGCTTCCCAAGGCCTCTCTGGTATGGGAAATGGTTGATACAACCCAGTGTTCTGTCTTTTCCCCTTAGCATGTTGGCAGATTGTACATCTGTTCACAAACTTTATCACTTTTGTTCTCATACCTGGCCAATAGTATGAGTTGCTCAACTATGCAAATGTTTTATCATGGCTAAAATGTCCAACCAATCCTCCATTGTGCTTTTCCTTTAGAGGATTATCCCTTATTGAGCATTTTGGTATGAACAACTAATGTCCTCTGAACAACAGTCCTTCCTGAATCATGTATTCTGTCCACTGACTTATATCTCTCAACAAAATATTAGCACATTCCTGATATGCCTCATTGAAATCTACATCATCATGATACATGTCATTAAGGTGTTCAAACCCCAAGCTATTCACTTGGAATTTCTGCATGATCAAACATCTCTTTCTTAATGCATCAACAACCTTGTTAGCATTCCCAACAATATATTTTATGACAAAAGTAAAATTTTGCAAAATTCAACCCATTTTGCATGCCTCTGATTCAGTTTTTCATGTATGGTTATGAATTGTAAAGCTTGGTTATCACTATACAAGACAAACTCTTGCAGGACAAGATAATGATTCCATTTCTTCAAAGCTTGAATTATGGAAAAAAACTCTGTGTCATATGTGGAGTATTTCTTCTTAGTCTCATTCATCTTCTCGCTGAAATAGGCAACAGATCTATTATCCTGACTCAAAACTGCTCCTATTGAAATTTCGTTCACATCACATCTCACCTGAAATGTCTTTTTGAAATTCAGCAAGACCAAAATTGGTCGTTCCTTTATATTCTCCTTTATTATATTGAATCTCCTTTCGACCTCCTCTGTCCATTTAAAATACTTGTGCCACTTCTTTACTGTATCCATCATGGGTGCAAAAATTCCACTGAAGTCTCTAATGAACTTCCTATAGAATCTCGCTAATCCATGGAATCTCCTTACCTCGAATGAGCTTCTTGGTGACGATCATTCTTCGATCGCTTTCACCTTCTCCGAGTCCATCTTCAGTTCATTCGAAGAGATCATGAAACCCAAATAAATGAGTTTTGTCTTCATAAAAGAGGACTTCTTCAAATTGATCAATAGATTCTCCTGTTGTAGCCTTCTCAATACTAGCGTTAGGTGCCCCAAATGCGCCTCTTTAGTCCTACTAAAGATCAATATATCGTCCAGATATACAACCACAAACTTGCCAATGAAATCTTTCAGAATTTCATTCATCAACCTCATAAAAGTGCTCCGGGCATTTGTTAAGACAAATGGAATAACCAACCACTCATATAGACCCCCATTTGTCTTAAAGGTTGTTTTCCATTCATCACCTTCTCTCATTCTAATCTGGTGATATCCACTTTTCAGATCTATCTTAGAAAAGATATTTGCTCCACTTAAACAATCCATTAAATCATCCATTCTTGGTAAAGGAAATTTGTACCTGATGGTGATCTTTTTGATGGCTCTCGAGTCTGTGCACATTATCCATCCTCCATCTTTCTTTGGGACCAAAACAATCAGTACTGCACATGGACTCAAGCTCTCTCTGACCAAACCTTTTTCTAGCAACTCTTGGAATTTGTCCTTCACTTCTTCATTCTCTCAAGGTGTCAATCTATATGCTGCTTTGTTTGGCAGACTTGTTCCTCGTATCAAGTCGATATGATGACTGATACTCTTGATGGGCGGCAATGAGTTTGGCAGCTCATCCACCACTATATCAACAAAATTATCCAACATCTCTTGAACTTCTTCAGGCAAATCATCCATTGATGTACTCGTAAGGATGACTCTGGGCTTCCTCACCATAGTGAACTGCATCTCCCATTCTTCCTTGACTTCTTTCAGGAGTTCCTTCCCACTCATGAGAAGTATGTTTGTCTTGGCTTCCTCCTTTACTCTCTTCTCCTCTATTGGCAGCAACATATGCATCCTACCATTTTTTTCTAATGTATATGTGTTTTTCCTCCCATCATGAATGACATTCCTATCAAACTGCCATGGTCTTCCCAACAGAATATGGCATACGTCCATGGTAATTACATCACATAGGATTTCATCTTTATATCCTCCTATTTTAATTTCAACCAAGCATTGTTTAGTGATCATTACCTGGTGTCCTTTTTTCATCCATGAGACTTTGTATGGTTTTGTATGTCTAGTTTTCTTCAACTCCAATTTCTCCACCATCTTTGTGGATACTAGGTTGTCAGTACTCCCACTGTCAATTATCACCTTGCATACTTTATCCTTAGTCTTGCATGTTGTTCTGAAGAGACTGTTTATCTGCACTGGCTTTTCAATTTCTGCCTCTAGTTTCAAGAGAAAAATTTTCAACATTAGTGATGCTCCATCCTCTTCTCCTTCAGATTCAAAATTTCTTCGTTTGGATTCTAAAATGTGAGCTTCTCCTCCTTCCTTCTTCTTCTCGGGGAATTCCCAAGACATGTGTCCTGTCTTTCCATAGGCATAACATCTTACTCCTCCTCTACCTCTTCCTCTAAAAGAGTTTCTTCCACCACCATGTGTTTCTCTAGAACTTCCTCCTCATTCTGAGTGATTGTGTGGTTTCTCAGCCTCGTCCTTAGATTGATGTTCTATGTCACAGTTAAATCCCTTACTTTTTCTTGGGACTGAGCCTTTACTTCTTCCTCATTGGTTCTATTTTCTGGCCAGCTTCTCCTCTGCCTTCAACACAAATTGATAAGCATCTTGCATGGTTCTAATTGACATCATTATGAGCTCATACTGAATCTCATATCTCAATCCATTTATATATATGGTGACTTTCTCTTCGTCTCTCTCCCATTGTCTAGTTCTGATGTTCAGCTGATAGAACTCCTCGGTGTACTCCTTAACTGTCATCCCTTTCTGTCTCAGGTTCTACATTTTCCTGAACAAATTTATCTGATAATATTTGGGTATGAACTTATCCTTCATCTTGGCTACCATTATGTCCCAACTCTTTATCCTCTATTTTCCTTTTCTTCTTCTCTCAGCCTGTATTTCATCCCACCACAATGTTGCATGTCCTTTTAACCTGGTGACTGCCTGTTTCACCTTCTTCTCCTCATCTACGTCTTCATAATCGAAGTGTTTGTCCATGGATCTTATCCAATCCAATAGTTCTTCAACATCTAGGTTTCCCTCATACATGGGAACCTCTATCTTAGCTCTGCCTCCCAGTCTAGCAACTGCTTTCAACAAACGTTCCTCTACAACGTCTTCTCCTGCAACTTCTTCAACTTCAACCTCTTCACTTTTTTCTTCATTGATGTCTCCAGCATCAGGTGCTCTTCTCTACTCTTCTTCCATTGTTTCCAATCTGGCACAAAGTTCTCGCATCTCCCTCTCTACAACACGGTTGGCTAAAGGTGCCTCTCATATCCTTGGCAGCATTGTGTTGACTACTTGTCACACACAGAGTACAACTCCCAGTTCTCTATCCCTTCCTCTTTCTTTCACCTAAAGTCTACAGAAAATGAACTTATGCTCTGATACCACCTGATGCAAAACCCCTATCCCTCCTGAGGGCTACATGACCTCCTGGTCAGGATCTTCTGGTTCAGGGCCAAAATGGCTCTTCTAGTTCTGAGCTGGAACCTCTCTCTTCAAATCCACAAGTCCTTCTTTGTGTTCACCTATGTGACCAAGTGCTAGGCTCATGCTCTCCACTCCTCATGACCATGGGCACGACCATGTACTTGGCCCAAAAGGTGCATCATGTTTCGTGACCTCGAGCTTTCCAATACGACGAGTCCTTGGCTCCTCCAAGTCCTGAAACTGCGATGAGGGCTAACATAGGTTAGCTCCTCCCCTTTCCCAACTCATGTGACCACACACCCATGACCACAAGATTTACCATGAAAGCGCATCGTGGTTTGCAGTATCAGAACCTGCAATACAAGGTGTTTGACACCTCCAAGTAATGAATGTCGAAATCCCAATGATGTGATATATACATCTCAGATATCTCTTGGATCGATGGCTACACTTATTTTGGCGTTTCATGTTTTGTGACTTCACGTCTTACGAAGCTATCCACTCCTCTTCTCGGTCTTCGAAATAATGAAATCTCCTCTCACTACAGATAATTGGTTCTAGGACTTTGAAGAACTGGTGGCTCTAATATTTTCAGGGTTCCACCAGTCGAGAGTCCCACGTTGTTGACCCTTATACTCTCGGTTGTCGAGATGCCAAAATTTTGAGGCACTTGATCAACAGCTCACAACGCCCTCCAGATATAGGGTCATACCTATTCCCCGTCACTAACCTCTTCACAATTCCACTAGATCCAATGGCTTGCGGGGTCTCATGTTCCCCCTCCTGAGATTTCACTCACCTCAGACTTAGAAGACTTTCTAAGTCTTCAAAGGCTCGACCTTCACTTCTTCTGGGGAATGGGTTCCTGGGTCTCCATAACACTTTTCGACGTGTTGTTCCTCCTGAGCTTTGTCTAGTTCAAAGTTCGATTTCCCACACACTCCTTGCATCTGACGGATTTCGATAACTTAAATCCATGGTATTTCTTGCAGATAAATTCCTCCTGATTTCCTTACATTCCTCGCTGGCTCAATGCACACCTTGCAGATCTTCAAATGAAGAGAAACAATTGAAACTAAAAAATAACAATCACAGTTTCGTTCTCCTTTGTGGAGATTCATTCACTTGTTCATGAAAACATAAATAACAAGAAAATCACAAATAACATTCACACACATGCATTTGGATCAATTTTCCTTCTGTTTTATATTCCCAAGTGCCAAAACGGCTACCAGAACACATTCTGATTACAATGGTTTTTTTTTAAGCTTGGGGATTTTGCTAACTTGCCTACTCTAAAATTGATCCTATGATATGTTAGTCCAGTTTCACTTCAGAGCCATAGTGGAGACTGCTTCTCTGCTTGCGATTTTCAAAATGTGCCTCAAAGGGTAAAATTCATCACTAGTTCAAGCATGCCTCCAAAGGTAAATTCCGACGTTGAGTTAAGGCGGATTTCAAAATTGGCTGCAACTGCCAATGTTGAATTTCTAGAAGAACTCTCACTTTTTGAGTGGTCCTACCTCTGTGCGCTTGCCAACGATGCTCTTTCATCATGCAGCCATGTCAAGAAGTGCATGAGGATGCAAATAGCACAACTACAACATCAAATCATGAAGTTGAGTTGGTTAAATTTGAATATCCAGTAATAGGTCAAGTCTATCTTGATTCGATGGCTATTTATATGGATAAATTGTTCAGCACGGAGCCATAATGCATTCCCATCATTTATGTTATATGTCATGTTTATCAAGCTCTTTGTAATGAAATCGAGGATGGAAAGCATTTCATGATGCCTATGCAAGTTCTATTTCTAATATTGTTTGAAAACATTGAAAGAGCATAGTTGTTAGATAAGTTGCTTGACTGGCTGCATTGGCATTATTGTATCATTTAGAATGACAAAATTATAAGTAGCATAGGGTAGGTAGGAAAAAGTGAATAAGATCAGCATTTTGAGCATCTCTTTTTTCAGCAACATTCATTTGAATTTGGTTTCTATTGCAAGATCAAAATAGGTATAGGTTGCAGAATAAGATTTTGGGATCAACTCAATGGATAAAGCACCGGTCTGCATGTTTAGAGGTCTGAGATTATTTACACCTCTTGAAAGAGCTTCCATCCCCAGGTGGAGCCTATGTAGGGTCCTATAATCATATTTAACTCCATTCTTCAACTATTGATTTGGCATTTCTCTCGTGATGATGAAGTCTAGCTCGGTTGATCCCATTTCTCCCCTCCATCCATTTCGCCCAATCCTCCATCACCCTGCTGCATCCTTCATCCATGTTGCGCCCTCACTCCCTTGTCCTTTTGTCCAGTCGACTACATCTCCCTCGCCACCCATCCATGCATAAACCAAACTTAGGCTAAAGGAATAATAGATTAATAAGGTTAGCAATAAAATTAGTGTAGTTAAAATAGGCTAGACTAGTTAATAATTAATTAATTAATAGTTAAGTTAGTTTAGTAACTAGGCTAGTTTTTTATTAATTAAAGATTACATATAAATAATTAAAATATATATATATAAAACTTTTAAAACAAAAACAAACGTTAATAAAACAAAAGCTAAATTAAAAAATTAAAAAACAAAATATAATAAACATATTAAAACAAAACAAAATTAAAAAGATAAAATAAAACAAAACAAAATAAACATAAATTACAAACCCAAAATACAATGTATCCTAAATTTATACCCACCTCAACTTCACGCATACTCAACCCACATAAAAACAAATCATTTTAAATCGACGGATATAAAAAATTATGGACCGCCCCC
>JZKD02S0234799.1:242634-261291 GCA_000966675.3 Picea glauca
CAGTTAAATTATAACATATTAATATTTCATGGTTTGTCGTACAGTCCCTATGCACGCTACATGTAGGTACTATTTCTACTTAACTGTCTTCCATATAAAAATTACTTCTAATGACTTATAAAGATAAATCTACTAAAGGTGACTCAAATTAAAAATTAAATGTTACCTTAAATTTTCGGATGAGATATTCCGAGTCTAGAATTCCTCTATACACCTTTAGTTCTAAATACTAGTTATTGGGAACTATCTCGAGCATCTGTATGAACCTATACATCCATTCTTGTTTCGACATTTGCCTCCAAGTTTTAATGCATCTTGCAACATAAAATTTTGGATCGCTCATCCATGTATACTTGTGCATAATGTCTTATGTTTCAAACATGATCTGCATCATCCTTTTACAATGTTTCCAATCCTCTATCCCTTCCTTGTGGGTTTTCCACCATCTCACTAGAGTTTCTCTCAGTGCAACATATAATGCTAAAAAAATTTGTTGTTCGGGTATCTGTAGCTCAAATTCATTGAAAAAATAACTTACCTCAATTAATACTTCAAACTTTGGCGTATCATGTACCCATGTACCGATCCAATGCAAGGAGAAAGTAACGTGAGAACACCTTCTCGTCGATACTTCATGCAACCGGTGCTACCAGTTTTCAAGTCCTTGCTCCGGGTCTAATGCATAAGAGATTGTATTTCTCCAGCTAAGAACACCATCTGTATTGGTATTTAAGTAGTCATCCATACACATTGTTATATTATATAAGTTATCAATTTCCTTTCTTTTGGACTCCACTTATATTCTTTCCTCCATCGGGTCTAAAGGCACAGTGGAATTTAATCCTCCTTAAAAAATAATCTCTCTTTTCCTCAAGACATGGTTGTTGAAGGCCCAATATAGTCCAAGAAAAGTTGGATATAATTGATTGTTATCCATGATATCAATGACCTCAATTTCAGATACAGTGTGTACTCCATCTACATTCACAATTACAACTACTGGTCTTTTGATAGATATTATCTTATGTTGGTTATCCAAATTCAACTAAATAATTGACCAAACTAATTTTGTTATCCCCACAATATCCCACATATATATTGGAAGAACATTGACATATGATACTAAGTCTAAGATGGCATTGCTCGTGTCGTATTCTCTTTTTTGTGCACTTAATCTGAATTATGTGTTTGTCCTCTTCTTGAATAAGACTTGATTCACTTCTTTCTGTGTCGTAGGTACTTCTATGTCTTGAGTGTACTGATCGACAATTCCATGTAGTGCATTTAGAGTTGTTTCATACTACATCAACTCTAAACAACTATTTATAAATTCTTTCAAAGTATTTACCTTTTCATGTGGCCTTTCTAGAATAGTGTGATCATAAACCGATGGCATGTCGTATACTGGTGGTGTCTTGAACATTGATGTTATCTAGTCTATTCTTAGTATATCCTTCCTTTCTTGCTGATAGGTTTCTCTTTCTTTCTATGGATTGAATGTTGTCATGGGTTTAGTTTCTTTACTTATCCATTTTTCAACTCCCTTTCCTTTCTCTATTGCATCTAGGCTAGTTTTTTATCCACTGCACGTAACAATTGCTACTTTGGGATAATCATAATGTTCCTTAGTAGCTATCATTTGCAGATTTTGGTTCTGATTCTCATGTTGGTTCCGATGTTGGTTTTGATACCCTCTTGCCTACCACTTCACTATTAGTTGGGGACAATATTTTGTCACATGATCCAATGCTATGCAATACATGCATGTCATGCAAGGAATGGAGCAATATATTGATAAATGTCTCTGTTGAATAAAGTTATAAAAAATTATCAGTCCACTACCGCCTCGACCAAATCCTCCATGTCCTCGACCTATGTCAAATCCTCCACATCACCCCCTAGTCCCCCTATGTGCATAGAGACATCTAGCTTTCATACTCCATATTCATGCATTCTTATCACACAATAACATTTTTATCCACATAGATAGTGCGCTCAAATATCTTCCATGCGGACCCTTAAAAAATTCCCTCTTTGGGACACTATAAGACTGGGTACAGTCTACTGCAAAAATTTTCATATAACCCCCTAGTATACTATTAAACCAAAAATCTACTTCACCAGAAACTCTATTTATCACTACATTCAACTTCCTCATCACTTCGGGATTCCAGTTTCACATAACTTTAGCTCTATATCTCCCAATGTTCTCCACTATCCTTTCTAAACATTTAGTCAAAATTCTCAGAAATTAACCAAACAATATTTCATGAAGATCTGTGAATACACACCTTTGGAACAATTGTTCATTGTTGAGCAAAGGTTTTCTACTCTGTTCTTTGGAAAATTCTCATTAGTTCTAGCCATTAAGTGATCTCCTCCTTATTCATCTTCCAAAACATTACCCTCAATGACAGTTCTTGGTTCGAACAACATAACCATTTGTTTCCATGGAAGGGGAAGACTTGGGGTTAATCATCTATGTACCAACAAAACCATTATACACCGACCCTTTCAAAATCACCTACAAAGCAGTTTAAGTCTCACCCGAGGCATCTAGAGGGGCTACATGAACCAAGGTTTTGTAGTGATGAGGGGAAGTGAGGAATTCTTCATGTTCTTACTATCAATTGTTCATGTGCACATTTCTCATTACTTAGCAATTACTTAACATTCCACTTACTCTATGTGTGACATTCTCCCACTTAAAATTCCTTCAGTTACTAGATACTTTAATGCACAACATTAGAAAAACATATATGAACCATACATTCAACATATATCAACATTGCTTTCAATCAGGAGAAAGAGTCCTATGCAGATGCAAAAGACTTAACTAAAATTTATCAGAATTTTTACATCTTTGTTAGAAAACCTACATTAGTTTAAGGTGTAGGGATTTGGAATAGGTTGAAAGGATAACTTTCAAAAGATATCAAACAAACTTAGTATCTTGCGGTAGGGAGAGTGAAATCCAATTGTCATATAGGATTTCTGGGATCCCCCTCTCACACAGGAGTTACACACAAGGTCGCATTCGGGCGAATTACAGAGATTATCCCTCTGTGGTTCAACTGTTTGTAGTGGTCAGATCGTATATTGGGGGTCACTTGAAGGTATACCCATGATTATGTGTGGGAGCCTCTTGGGTTGATTCCAGGCTTGTTATCCTGCCCATACATTCCAACTGGACTATCGAATGTACCCGCCCAGGGGCTGACTATGAATTGGTGACCTTAGTAGCCATAATATTTAGGGTCCCACACAAGGTAACAGTGAAGGGAAGTCTCACTATACCTGGAACAAACATTGGTCAAACTCACTCGAGCTCCTTGGAGGGTAAATCCACAATTACTGCATGGAAGCAATCACCAAGGTGTAATTTCGTTAAGCAGGTCGTCAACGTAACTAATCCACCCACTCTATCCTCGCCCCTTCCTATTTTGATCTCGTGATGTTGGATTTCATCACCAACTAGTGGTTTCATCATAGGAAGGTTTGTTTGATTGATTGCTTCTCAGATTCATAGCGTGTGTTGTTTATTTTACTTAGTGGACCTTAGGTCGAGTTAGTGTTAATGGCATCGAATCCTGAGAGTACCAATGGAGGAACCCCTTATCCTGGGGAACCTTATACCTTTCCTTCATTTGGAAACTTTGGTCCTCTATATATTGCCACACTGAATCTTCCAGGACTCACCATCAGATTACTAGTTTGGTTGTTCCCCACTCCGGTGATCCTGAATCCTCCCAATGTTTCAACTGAACCTAACACTTTAGATGTCATTACACCACCCACACATCAACCTCGTTTTGAATTTTTGCCTTATTTGTCCATCAAGTCTCCTTCCATTTCTCCTTCTTCGCCTAGTGAAATATCTAAAGCAAGTAGCTAGGTTGATCAGAAGAAGAAGAAACAGAAATAGAAGAAGAAGAAAATCCTGAAAAGGACCAAGGCCCCAACAACATCAGATGTTGGATCTAAGAAACGAGTTATCATTAATAGTACTGGGAGTGTTGATGAGGTCAACAAGATTAAAATGAAGAACCCGAAACCCAAATTCCCTTGCAGTATTTGTAAGGGTGACCACTTTCTGATGGATAGCCCCGGTCTTATCAAGGTCTTAGAAATGTGGTCCTCCATGTCATCGGCCTCTATCAGTCATGTTGATGATACCCTGCCAACTAGTGATGTTAAAACCGGTAAGAAGAAGACAATTGTCAAGTTTCCTTGCATGTTATGCAAGGGTGATCATTACTCTCACCTTTGTCCTCGCATGGATGAGGCTTCTTCTCTTTTGGAAAAACTTCAACTTCCAAAAGGTTATCGTAATATTTCCCCCAACTCATCATTAGTTGATGAACTGGTTAATCTTGTTCCATCCCCGGTCATTCCGGTTGATCAGGTGGTCAATCTAGTTTCCTCCTCGATTGAACTGCAAACCCAAGTAGCTGATCTAGTTCCATCCTCTATCAACCCCACTCTTCATCAAAAGAGTGTAACCCAAGTGGTCGATATATTTTCATCCTCAATCGACCCCACTCTCCTGTTAGAGAGTGACACCAAAGAGGTCGATCTGTTTCCACTTGTCAACCCTATTCTCCCCTTGGAAAATGAAACCCAAGTGGTCGACCTGGTTCTGTCATTGGTTGATCCCACTCCTCCTTTGATGAGTGCCAAAGTGACTGATACAGTCCCTTCCTTGGTCAGTCCCACCCTTCATCTGAAGAGTGCTAAAGTGGTTACTCTAGTTACATCATCGATCTATCCCACTCTTCCATTGAAGAGTGCCAAAGTGAATAATCCAATGCCTTCCTCGGTCAGTCCCACCCTTCATCCGAAGAGTGCCAAAGTGGTTTCTTTGGTTACATAATCAATCAATCCCACTCTTCCTCTTAAGAGTGCCAAAGTGGTCAATCCAAGTCCACCATTGGTCGATTCAATCCAATCATTCGTCGATCCTACTCTCCCTCTAGAGACTAAACCCGATATTTCCCACAATTTTCTCATTGACACATAATCTACCGTGTCGGGGGGCATTCCTCCTTCTCTTGTGAAACACCCTCCAAGTAATGAGCCCATCCTTTTTGATTGGGGTGTGATAACTAGACCTCATCTTCCCTCTCACATTCCTTTCCAAATTACAATACAGGTTTGTGGTCGAGACGTTCCTCAAACGTTGATAGATGAAGGTGCGTCTGTTAGTATTTTGTCTTATGTTGCTTGGTATGTTTTGGGTTGTCCGTAGCTTGTGTCGGTTACACAGAATCTGTTAGCTTTTAACAGAAGAACTAGTCAACCTTTAGGGAAACTCCCTCAGTTTCCTATAACTTTGGGAGGGAAAATTGTCTTTATTGATGTCATGGTAGTCTGAGACCCCTTGGATTTCGCTTTACTCCTTGGGTGAGATTATTTCTATTCCATGAAAGCTATTATGTCCACTCTTTTCCGTGTGATATTTTTCCCTCACGATGGAAGAATTGTGACTATTAATCAACTTTCATTCATCGGTCTTGACAGGATTACCTCCATAAATGGTTCTTATATGAAAACAGTATCACCCCCACCACATGTCAATTATGTGGTGTTGTCTCCAATGACTTCAACTTCTGATGATTTAGATCTGGTAGTTGACATGGTGATCTCTTCGGTAGGGCTATTGGAGCCTGATCTCCTTACCCCTGTCGCATCCCTCGACATGTTTTCCTTCTAGAGTGATTATCTTCCATCCAGTGAAGATCTCTTGGAATCCATGACCGAGTTTTGTCCCTTGACATGGTATTCTCCTCTTGGAAGCCATGATCTGGACAAAACCACGAGCATAGTTTCTCTTCTCTGTGGCAAGCTCGTTAAAAAATGAAATAGAGGTCTTGAGAATAGTTCTTTTCCTATGTCAAGCTCGTTAAAAAATGACACAGTCACCTCTCTTAAACCATCATTTCATCCACCCTTTTCCTTTTTCTCATCTACTAGATAAATTGGTGACAACCTCAGAGCCGGTGAATGAATTGAAGCTTGGAGGGCATGTCTCCAGCCCTTGATGATCTTTCTGCAGTTAAGACACTAGCCTTCAAGATGGGGGCATACCGATCTTAGTCTTTGTTCTTTCTCATGCTCGTTAATACATGAGAATGCATCCGAATACACTTTTATCTCTTTTTTGGACCTGTATAGATACACAAAAATGGAACCCCCTGGAGTCTCCTTTAAGCTCTTTTCAAACTCTCTAAAAATGAAAAGATTGTTGAGTGATCTTGCTTCCTTTCCCACTCATTAAACAGTTTGAAAGGGCATCTTTCGAGTGATAATTTATCTCTTTTTCGGCCTTGCGAGACTAACATTATGAAAAAAGACAACACTGGAGTCATCTTTAAGTTCTTTTCAGACTCTCTAAAGATGAAAAGATTGTCGAGCGACCTTGTTCTCTTCATGCTCGTTAAAGTATTTGAAGAAAATGTCTGTTGAGGGATAGTTTATCTCTTTTTTAGTCTCATCAGACTACTTTACGAAAAAGGAACTGAGAGAGTTCTCTTTTAAGTGTTTTTCCAGACTCTATAATCATGAAAAACCTTTGAGTTTACCTTCGTTGGACTCGTTAAACCATCATACATTGAAGGGCCCATGTGGGATTGAACCCTTACTTCTTCCAGTTCATTAAAAAAAGGAAGAGGAACTTACCGAAGGTGGGTTATATTGAGCATGTGTTACCCTCCTCGAGCTCGTTAAATTAAAAAGAGGTACTCGTCTATCTAGATGGGGGAAAAATTGAAAGAAGCAAGCCAAGCAGTTTTTGAGAACATTACCGGTAACTCTTAGAGTCACCCTTGAACACGACACTTTGTCTTTGTGCACATATTAATCCGCTAAACCTATGCATTGAACCAATCCTCTGAGTTTTTCTTACTCCTTTGGGTCACCCAACGAAAGTCACAGTATCCACTGCATTATCGTGTTTTGGTCCATGTCATGTTTCTGCTCTTGTGCCTCAGTGTTTAAGGGAAGTATCCACCTCAAGAGTCATCCATCACAAATATATTGTCTCAATACCCATGTCAGTCCATGTTCATTTGATCTACCAATTACATCTCTGTGTCTGTTTCGTGTCGTCGATGGGGGATACATCAAGGCCCTCCTTCGACGAGTCTATTCCTGTCGACTTCAACACATTATCGAGGAACTAGACTTAGAAACCAATTAGTACTTTGGGACCTCCATGCCTCAATGGCAGGCCTCCTCACATTCGATAGTGGGTTTACATCATTGACCTCTAATCGAATGATTCCATGGATGTTTGAATTCAACTCATCTATTCACATTTCTTTGGAATGTACTAGGGTACCTTGGGAATCATTGACATTAATGATGATTTCCCTCGCGCTTGTTAACGATTTACATCACTTACCAGTAATCAAGTGGTTTATGCCATGTTCGACGTCAATACATCTATTCACATGGTTAGATTCATACTACATCAGGATCGGTAAGAAGACCCTGGGTTGAGTGATCACTTTGATATGTACTTTGCCCAGGTTGTGAAGGAGTTTCTCTTGAACAGTGGCACATATACTGTCACATAGATCCACTTTGTATTGGCCGTGGCTATGTCTTGTCATCTCGTGGATCCACTGTGTATTCTTCATGGCTACAACCAGTCCAGGTCATATGAGTATATATCCACGTTGTATCCTCGGTGGCTATACCTTTTATCAATACAATTATGTATTCGCAGTGTATTTGATGGCGGCCATATCTTGCAAGTCTTTATCACCCAAGCATAGGTATGCCTGCCTTGGGTTTGAAACATGTCATAATATTTGTTGGATGTTTGTGTGTAGATTTTGTTAGGTTCTCTACGTCTATACCCTTGCTTGAAAATCTACAAAGCATTTCAGTTATCAGTTCTCGTCTTCTAACTTCATACTTTGGGGGGCAATCTTTTACACATAGAAATTACTCACTTCGATAGTGTCACAAGTGTCGTCATTACAAGTGTTTCATTTTTCTCACAAGTGTGACAAGTGTCAGGAAACGTATACTGCCATAATTCCTATGTCGTGCCTATAATGACATCGGAAAGACACTTGAAACACATTAAACACTTGATTTGGAAGAAGAGAAATGGGTCAACAGAGTTATGTACCACTTTCCATTTGAAAGAACCACTGAATTTGAGTTTTTAAAGAAGAGCGCTCCCCTATACCTCCGTTAGGAGTGCTGGCGCCCCCCTATACACTATCTAGGAGCATTATAACACTCCCTCTGCCATTTTGAAGGAGTTTTGATGCTGTTAGGAGTGTTGGCGCCCCCCTATACCTTACTAGGGAGCATTATAACACTCTAACAACCCTTTTGGAGGAGCGCTATCTATTCTGGGTAGCAGTTGGTTTGTTGAGAAGAATGGGGGAAGGATCTCTTCAATTTTTGAAGGTAGTTGGATTGGAATCCTCAATCAAGCCATGATCTTAAGGAAGATCCCTAACTGAAGGAGGAAAATCCTCAACTTACCCTAAAGATATCTCAAGTGGTTGGGCCTCTCCAACCTATATAAGCAGGCCCTCTCATGGTGAAAAGGGGGAATGATTGGAAGCATGAAACCTATGATCTCATAGGAAGAACACACTGAAGTGGAGGAGAATTATCAGTGAATTTATTGTCATTCTGATCGTGGGTATTCTGAGAAAGGGTTAGACAAGGAGGACGTGATGAAGTTGCTACATTCGCATCTATGGCTATAAGTTTCCTTTGTTGTTGTTCTCATTAATATGATATTATTGGCCTGCTTCTTTATAGTTTGTGTTTAATATCACATGAACTTGTCTCTAACAGATGGGTCTATTTCGAGCTGATATTAGTAGAGTAGGAAGTGGTTGTACTTTTGTTTGTCTACAGGGATTATCGAGGAGTGAAAGATTGGAGCTCAACTTGGACCGTGTAGGGACAAACACCGATAAAAGGTACTTCTTTTCTCTTTCCTTCTCACACATTAGTTTATATAGAATTAAAAGGAAGTCCGTATCCATGATAAGCATCTTCTGTCTTAAGAGTTAAGAGTCTAGCTCTCAATAGGAGATCTACCTATCCACAGGGAGATTTTCCTTCAAAACATAGTAAGACCCACCGTAACATGAGATTGTGATGAATTCAAATGTTACGAGGGTCAAATATGGTAGAGAGAAATGATGGTTCTCTCTGTTCCATATGAGATGCCTCATTGTAAAGGTAATGAGAGTCAAGATATTTTCGCCCTTCTGGAAACTATGTTGATGTCGACAGAAAGGGAGACGTGACTCCAAGAAGAAAAAGGGCTTCATGAAATCCACTGGATAAGATAAAGAATTGATAAGGAACATGGACGAACTCATTATGTGGTGAGACTCAAGACTTCCCTTGGTTGGGGATATATGTGAAGGATGAGTGGCAGCAACCGTGAAACTAGATATAGCGTTAGGGGGACGACTAGACATGGGTTAAATTGTTCCATAGGTGTAACAAAGTGAACAAAATCAAATATCAGGGGTACATGGATTGTGGGATACTTTGGGTTTATGGACGATGTCAGCATGAGTATAATATAGTGAATTCCCCAACCAAGGGTGACATGGGTTGATTTTTCCATAAAAAAGAAGGTCGTCCAGGGAAACAAAAAAAAGATATGTAAATGTTGGAAAACAAAGGCATTTTATAATTACCAAATGAATAAAGAATAATTTGGGATTAGTGTACAGATACAGAAATGGGTGCCCCAGTGAAATATGGCTTGGCCTGTGAGGGCGCAAGTTGCGTGGAAAATAGGAGGAGGGTGGGGGCCCCATGGGTGGGTTTTTGTATGAGGTAAATGAATGGAGGACAATTTGCAGATGGGAAAATTGATTGTGGATGAAATGGAGTTTTAATGATACTACAGAGGTGATGTCAAAATAGAACCATGCTGAGATAACCTGGGAGTCCATTGGGAAAGATAGAAAAATGATGAGAAGGAGTATGTGGCTAATTTTCTGAAATGCATAAGACTATTGGGACTCCCATCCCTAGGGGGTGAAAGTAACATGAGTGTCTAAGTGCCAAGGGGGACTATGAATGGGAAAACTCATGTGGGGGAGAGTGTTACCGAGTGACATTACCAAAATGTAGCAGAGGTGAAAATACTACAAAGCTTGATGTAGGGACCCTAAAGGCGAATGTCAGAGGTTGGTACTAGGAGATACAATTGATATTCAGAGGGAATGATTACATTCTAGTGTCGATCATATACCTAAAAGGGCTGTGATTGTTTGTGATGACCAAGTACATGCACACATTAAAAATGACTACCCAACATAAACAATACCTAAAGATAAATAAAATATAAAAACTCTTTGATAATTTTGAACATGAGCATGTGTACCTAGGTATGATGTGAAAAAATGATCCCTCGGGGCCAAGTACAAATGGTGATTGTGTAGGTGGTAGGATCCTTATTCTATGGATGAAGACAAAGACTCTGAGCTCCTATAACTGAGTGTCAAAGTTTGGAAAAATGGACTATATATGGTTGTGGGGCCCACAATGCCACCTCATTTGTACCTACTTCCATAGTGAGTTGGCAAGAGGATTTAGAGGATATTTGGAGATTATGGGAGTTCAAGATGATCAATATGGGATTTGCAAGAGCCAAGTGTTGCACCTCTTTTGTCACCTAAATGAACAAAATAGAGATCCTTACAAGCCTAGTTGGGTTAGCTAGGCAAGACAACAATGAAGAAAAGAGTTAGAAGTACAAAGCATAAAGGATAAGTGTTTGCACCCTATTCGTTAGCTTGTGAGAAAATAAGAGGTGCTTACATGCCCAGTTGGGTCTTATTGAGCATGACAGTTGTAGAGGAAAGAGTTAGAGAAAACAAAACAAAACTATAAGCAAGAATTAAATTAAAACAAACTAAAACTATGAGCATATGGATAAAGAAATAACAAAGACAACAAGACCAATATCACCAATGTTTTTCGGCTGATCAATTGATGAAATCATAGCACAATGAAGAAAGGGGACTATGAGTCCCTTCTTCCTCCAAAGGAAGGCTCTTTTTCCCTCACAAACTTGCTCTCCTTACAATAAGAAAATGAAAATGATGGTGAAAGAACTCCAAGCACATCCACTCAATGGAGGGGTGGATAGATCAATGAAATTATGCTAATGTGTTATTGCCAAGGAGTGAGTCCTTAAAACAATCTAAGAAGCATAACATTGCATGAAATTCCTTGAGAAAATGATGTTTCTTCATGGCTTTTTATAGCATAGCATTGGGTGATTATGTAACTCCTTTGAAGTGTGAAAAGGGGCTCTTTAGGGCTTCATTAGGTCTTTGACCAGCCTACCATGCAGATTCAGCTCAGATTTGAGGGTAAAATCAGCTTGGGAGCTGATCCATTAGTGGTTGGGAGGCCGACCAATTCAATAAATGCGCCGTTTAGTAGGTGCGTGGGTTTTTGCGCTAAAAGCCGCGCATCGTGCGCGTATGCACGCATGGTATGTTTCTGTTCCGCGCATGTGCACGCGCACCAAACTTATGTAAAGCGCCCTTCAATTTTTGGTTACTTTGTATAGTTTTTGACCTTTTTGAAATGCTGTGAAATTAATTCAGTGCCATGAATGACTTCAAAACTGTTTGACGATGCTGAGTTCTTGTCGCCATGTGCAGATGAAATTTCAGTGATAACAGATGCCTCCTGATGGATGAGGTTATGAGCATACGTATAGCCAAAATCCATCAATGTTTCTTCTACTAAGAATGTTGTTGTAAGAGAGAGCAAGAGTGGGACCGTGTATAGTAATCCTTTGGAGAAGAAAGGAATCGGTAGAACCCGACCTTCCATACAGTGCGTAACATTATACAACTGTGTACAAACGAGGCAGGCATGCCCCATGCTCGTGTCATGTAACTCTGAAAACAGATGACGGAAGTGTTGGTGTAGATAACTGTAGCGCCCTCAGGGGTGGGGATGATAAAGGCAGAAGACAAGTCTGCAAAGGAATATACTCTGAACAATAGGCAATGATCATGGTAATAAGCAACGACGATGATGTGGGCATTGATAGCCCTACCTGGTTCAGAGGTCTTCGAAAAAATGATAAAAAGAACTACAATAGTCACAAAGTAAGACCCACCATAACATGAGAAAGTGTTGGCATCGAATGTTATGGGGGATAACGACAGCAGGGAGAAATGGTGTTTCACCCTGTGCTGTCCGAGATCTCTCATTAAATGGAGAATGAGAATCAAGATATTGTCGCCCTTTTGGAAAAAGTGTGTTGCTGTCGAAAAAAGGGTAATGCAACTCCCAGAAGAAAAGTTCTTCATAGAATCTACTGAGGTGAGGAAGTGGCAGAGGTACATGGTCTCATTCAAAAAGTGGGGAGACTCAAGACTTCCCTTGGTTGGAGGGTATATGATATAATGAGTGGTCGCAACCATGTGACAAAGTTGAGTGTCAGGGGGACGCCAAGACCGAGGATAAGTTGTGCCAGAGGCGAGACAAGGTGAACAAATTCAGAGGGTAGAGGTAAGTGACCTGGGTAGTACTCCGAAGATATGGATGATGCCGGCAAGGGTAGATGAGAAGCAATGCTCCAACCAAGGGTGACATGGGTTGCGTGTGGCCAAAATAAAGCAAGTCGCCAATGGTGACGACAAAAGAAAATGTAAAGACTAGAAATGAAGGCGTTTGTACAATAAATAATGAATAATTTTTGAGGAGAAATGTACAAATACAGAAATGGGTGCCCCAGTGTAAAATGCGTGCCCCAGGGAGGGCCGAATTTTCTTGGAAAAATGATGAAGGGTGGGGGCCCCATTGGTGAGTTTCTGTATGAGGTAGGTGAAATGAGGGTAGGTTCGCAGATGGGAAAACTGATTTGTGGATGAAATGGAGGGTTCATGATACTGCGGAGGTGTAGGTAAAAAATAGAACCGTAAAGAGATAATCTGGGAGTCCATATGGGAAGCTAGAAAAATGAGGATAATAAGTATGTGGTTGATGCGCAACATGATGAAAGACTATCGGGACTCCCATCCCTAAAGGGTAATTAAGAACAACATGAGTGTCAAAAGTGCCAAAAGGTGCTATGAATGGGACAAATCATGTGGGTAAGAAAGCTACCGGGTAACAGTACCGTAGATGCAAATGGAGGTGTGAGTACTGCAGAGCCAGGAATGAGGATCCTAAAGGCAAATATTAGAGGGTGTGACTCGAAATGTAAATGCAATACCACGGGAGAGACTACATGCCAGTGCTAAATATATACCTGAAGGGATGATGTTGATGACTGATGAGCAAGTACCTACGCATAGAACAACCAAATACCCAAAAGTGAACAATATCTGAAGAGAATTAAAGATATTAGTATGTATTTGACAAATGTGACAATGTGCGTGCGTACCTGTCCATGATATGAAAAAAGGCGCCCCGAGGGATGGTGGCGAATACGCCGATGATCATCTCATGATACATGGTTACCGAAATTTTGAGTTCGTAGGTAGACGATAAGGTCTCCATACCAAGGGTCATCTGAAACGATGTAAAAGAGATGTTCGTCAGGAAAGTCGGTGTTGACGGGGGCACTGGTGGTGTCAGAGGGGAGGGTCGTGACAAGTTCAGCGAGAACGAGGGCCTTATTACTCTTAGCTGTTTAAAACTCGAGGTCGTACTTCTGAAGGATAACGATCCATCGAGAGAATTTGCCATTAATTTGTCGACGGCTGAGCAAATATTGCATAGGGTTGGAATCTGCGACGACCCTGGTGGTACGAAGCAGAATGTAATGGCGCAGTTTCTGGACTGTGAGGACAACTGCAAGAGCAAGTTTATCTTCGTGTTTTTACTTCAAGGGTGGTCTCGAGAGGTTCTTACTAACGTAGTAAATGACATGTTCACGATTGTCATCTCCGAGCTGGACGAGGACGCCGACTACTGATACAGTTGATGCTGATACGTAGAGGATGTAGTCGTGATTATAGTAAGGTGCACTAATTAAAGGTGCATTTGAAAGCATTTCTTTAAGATCGTCAAATGACTATTGGACATAGTCGTCCCAGTGAAACGGGATGTCGTGACGTAGTAAGCGAAGGAAACCATGTGAGAGGATGGAGTAATTTGGGACAAAGCATCGAAGAAAGTTAGCTTTTCCCTGAAGACTCTGAAGTTGCCGTAAATTCCGGGGAGGTGGAATTTTGGTGATAGCTTTGACTTTGAGGGGGTCCACGGTAATACCGCTTTGGGAAATGATAAAACCGAGGAGGCGCCCTGCGGTGACGCAAAACACACACTTGAGAGGGTTCAAACGACTGTTGTACTGGCGACACCGTTGAAAGATGGTTCGTAAATCATCGAGATGTTGGGTGCATTTTTTGGATCGAGCTGTGAGGTCATCCAAGTAAGCGAGGATGATTGCAGCCAAATCGTGAAAGATGTATTTCATCGCCCGCTGAAAAGTTGCGTCGGAATTTTTTAAGCCAAAAGGCATGACACGATATGCGAAAGTACCCCATGGGGTAATGAATGCAGTTTTATACTGATTGGCTGGGTGAATTTGAATTTGGTTATAGCCAGAGAATCTGTCCATAAAGGAGAGAGCCTCATGGCTGGCACAGTCGTCGATAATTTGATCGATGAAAGGCGTTGGAAAATTGTCTTTGGGACATGCGGTATTGAGATCGCGGAAGTCTGTGGAAACGCGGATAGTGCCCTATTTTTTGTCGACGGGTACAGGGTTGGAAACCCATGAAGTGTAAGCGATGGGGTAAATAAACTCGGTCGTGCGTAATTTGTTAATTTCGGCTTTGATAGTCGCGACCTTGGATGGGTGTAGCGGTCGCTGTTTTTGGCGAACTGGTGTGATGTTAGGCCAGGTGTCGATGCGATGCTCGACAATAGATGGGTCAAGGCCACGCATTTCTATGTATGACCAGGTGAAAATATCCCTATATTCTTGGAAGAGGGATTTATATGCGGCGATTTCCTGAGGAGTGCAAGAAGCTCCAATGATGATTTATTCGATGATGCCATTTTTAATGGAAATGTCGATTTTGATGGTGGGGTAAATATTGGCCATATTTCCTTATTCAAATGCGTCGGGGGCAGGAATGGGATTGTTGAACCAATCGATAGGTCCGGATGGGAGAAAATCTTTGGTTTCGACCACGTAAATGGGGTTGTGGTTAGGAGGCATGAGGGCTTCCTGTGGAAGGAAGAGTGCACGATGATGTAGTGCGTTCCAGGGAGAGTCTGGGCAGTGTAGCTCTTCGAGTATTTCCTCATCGCATTGGAAACACCGAGAATACAAGGGGTCGTGAGGAGTGATCTCAGTGCTAGTGTGATTTCCCCTTGCTGGAGAAGCAAGGGGAGTGGTGCGAGCAGATGGTGAGGGTTCACTCGACATGAACCATATATTGAAGTACTAAGGAGTACCTGTGGTGGTAGGGTGGAAAGTCTCCGTAGGGGAATGAGCAGGAGAGTTTGGGGGATTTCAAGGTAAATCCTCAGAGATGTTGTGTAAGAACCATGGAGGCGTTGGGAGTGCCTCGGGCTCAGGAGAAGTGATATGAATATCCTCAAGTGATGGGGTAATGTCAAGTATCGCCTCTGCAGGTTGGTGAAACAGGGCTAATTGATGCCGCCTGTACACAAGGATCATAGGACACTGGTATGTAAAATGAGCCAATGAATCGCAGAGAGAGCAAGGGAATCTCATACGTTCATTGATGGAAGTGGTGACATAGCGAATGTCAGTGATGTTGGATAAGGACGTAGCAGGGCGTGGGTTGTTCTATAAGTTCTGGCGTACGACCGCTAGTGTCTGCCGAAAGCGCGATAGTGCTGGGCAATGATGGGTGTAATGGCCAAATTATGAACATATAGCACACGCATATTTGGTCCTCAACCCTTTACTACTGGAAGGGTGGGTGGTAGGGGGGGGGACTAGTAGTAGTGATGGGTGTTGTGGGATTTTGATTGGGGGGAATCAAATTCCGTAATTCAGGTAGGGAAGGGAAATTGTTGGTTTGGTGGCCCTCTTTCTCACATAGGGCGCAAGGTGGTGGGATGCGTGGAAGTAGTGGAGTGGTGAGCTCTTTCTTCTTCCTCCTACCCCCAGCTGTAGCAGGGGGGGTAGTGTGTATGGGGGTAGTGGGGGTAAGGACAGGAATCGTCATGGGGATTCCTTCCTGTGGGGGAAGGGATGGTTGAGGGACCATCTCTGGTGGGTGTAAATACCAAACTGGGATTGCTAACACCATATTAGGTAGTGTGAGAGTGGCGACTACCTGAAAATATTCTATACCTGGTGGAGGGTAAAAGAAGGGAATTTGTGTGAGGGGTTGGGGAATTGTCTCCCAAACGGGACTATTCCCCTGACGGGACGTGGATTCGTGGACGGTTGAGGTCGACGAGTGTGCAGGAGGTTCTGGCTGGAGTGGTTCTGCAACTATTGGGACGTCAGGAATGACTAAAACCTCTTGAGGAGGAAAAGTATCCTCCGTGTGAGTTCCGTTAGATGAGACGACACATACTTGATTAGGTGGAAGGAGTGGTGGTGCTCCATGGTACGTCCCTAATAAAGATGGATCTTTGAAAATCCCAGGACCCATCTCGATGAGTGGATATGCGTATTTGTTGGTATGAATGAGAGGAATAATGTTATCGAGGTTGGCGGAGGGGTTAGGCTCATAATGTGAGACTTGGTTGATGGTTACAATCTTTTCGTTGTGGGGGAACATGATTTTCCGAAAGACGAAAGATGCCACTGCCTTCATAGCATACATGTAGCTACGTCCAAACAAGATATTGTAATCGAGTGGGGCGTCGATAACTTCGATATCAATGAGAATGGTTTTGCCTTCGAGTTCAACGGGGACATTTTGGAAGAGCCCTTCAGGGGATGATGGTCGTCTGTCATAAGATCTTAATGTGATGGCGGAGGGTATGAGTTCCAGGGAACCAAGTTTCTGCCATACTGTTTTGGACATGATGCATGTAGATGCACCTTCATCGATGATACACCGATGAACGGTGATGTTCCATATTTTTACTGGTATTTGAATAGCGACCAAGGCGAGAAGCTGAGGTTCGCAATTATCAAGATCAAAGGTAATGAGTCGAGTATCTGCAGGGTTGACTACCCCCAAGGTGGAAAGTACTGATTTCCGCTGCGTAGGACAAGTCTGGAGGACTTCCAAGACTGACACGACAGCTAGGGATTGTGCTAAGTCATCTACCAAGCTATAGTTGTGGGCGGCCCTAGCCTGTGGGTTGTGGACATTCCTGTGCAAGGGGATGCAAGTGATGCGTAATGGTGGTTCAGCGGAAGGGCGAGGGATCACCAACGGGGGTCCCATCGATATAGGGTTTGTCTATGGAGAGATAGGAGTAGACTCAGCTGGATATTGACGATTCCGTGTTTGCAGAAGGATTTCTTCCTCACCGGTGAGGAGAATTGTACGTTCTGCGGGATTGTGGGGGTTGTGGTATTGTCCCACCTGAGGTGGGGGATGTTGTGTGTCCTGTTGGGTGTTTATCACACCTTGATGTGAGATAGGATTTTGCAGCACGGTGGGAGGGGGTTGTTGCACATACTGTTGTGGTGCCTGCTGAGGGGAAGTTTGCGCAGGAGAAGGGGGAAGGCTCCCAGAGTCTTTCAACCTTTTGAAATCAGTGATCTGGGGGCAATGGTGAGTGTAATGACTGAACTCTCCACAAAGAGAACAAGGGAAGATGGTTTTAACATTATTTCACCCTTGGCATTTGTTGTTATTGCCCCCTTGGGGGTTTTGGTTCCCTTCGTTCTGGTTGCCCTCAGTGGGTTGGTGCTGTGGGGGTTGATTCCTACCTTGACCAGGGTTGTTATTGTTCTTATTCCATCCTTTCTTCTTGGCATTGTTAGAAGAGTGAGTTGGGTTGGCTGTGTTCAACTGTTCAAAATTTTGATATTGTTGAGCAGCCGAAGGTTGAACAAAATTTACCCCCGCATGTGGGTGTGGGGGAGCCATTGGTTGTGGAGGACCAGGAAATGGGAAGTATGGATTTTTGGGTGGTACCGATCCATAAGGTACATAGGAAGGCGCATTGCTTTCGCTAGTACTATAAGCTGATGTTGAGGGAGTACTACTGTGTGTGGGGATAGGTGGACGTATGGGGGGTGCCGGTGGTGGTCCACTGATGGGTGGAGGTATAGAAACAGGGTATGGCTGTTGATAGGGGGGTGGGGGGTAATAAGGAGTTCCCCCATATTCCGGCGGGTATTGAGGTGTTCCATACATTGGTGGTGGTTGGGTTTGTGGACCATGGTGTGTGGTGGAACCTATTAGTCCGTCTGCTGAATGAGACATCCCAGGTTTGTCTTGACCAAACGGAACAGGTTTTGGAAGATCAGGAAGTACCGTGTATAAGTACCCTGACTGTGCGTAGATGAGGTCATAATGGTGGGCCTTACTAATGGCTTCCTCTTCAGATTGAGGGAAGGTAGATGCGACATCCTTCCCAAGGAGAGAGACAAGTGATCTGAGAAACCAGTGGAGGCACTGTTGCTTGGTGGTTTCTGCTTTACACAAACTACGTCGCCTATGCCACTCATGAATGTGGTCAGCGATGTGGGTGGCTGAGGTCTGTTTGAAGTTAGAAAGTAGTTCT
>JZKD02S0234799.1:264253-286249 GCA_000966675.3 Picea glauca
TCAGCTCAGATTTGAGGGTCAAATCGGCTTGGGAGCTGATCCATTAGTGGTTGGGAGGCCGACCAATTCAATAAATGCGTCGTTTAGCAGGTGCGCGGGTTTTTGCGCTAACAGCTGCGCATCGTGCGCATATGCATGCATGGTATGTTTCTGTTCCGCGCATGTGCGCGCGCACCAAACTTCTATAAAGCGCCCTTCAATTTTTGGTTACTTTGTATAGTTTTTGACCTTTTTGCAATGCTATGAATTTAATTCAGTGCCATGAATGACTTCATTACTGTTTGACGATGCTGATTTCTTGTCGCCATGTGCGGACGAAATTTCAATGATAACAATAAGAAAAGAACTAAACTAAGAACATTAAAAGAAACTAAACTAGAGTGCATAAGGACATTGGAACAATAAACAAACAACACTCATGCCACCAATGGAAAGGATTGTATTAGTGGAAAAAAAAAACTAAAGAGAAAGGGAGACTTTGGGCCCCCTCTTCCTCCAAGGGAGGGATCTTGGACCCCCAAATATTGAGCTCTTCTTACAAGTAACAAAATAGAATGAAATGGTGAAGAGAATCCAAAGAACATTCACTCAAGAGGTGATATGAATGGATAAATGAAATGGTGCTTGTATGCTCTTGACAAGGAAAGAGGATCCTCCAAGAGAATATAGGCAACATAACAATACAAATGAATTCCTTGAAAATGTAGTGCACCCATGGCCTCTTTTTATAGCATATATTTGAGGCATTATTCAACCATCTTTACTGTGAACAAGGGGCCCTTTAGGGCACCTTTATGTCTTTGACCAGCCTCCCAGTCAGATTCAACCAATATTTGGGTGTCAAACTGAATTGGAAGCTAAACCAGAAGTGGGTGGAAGGCCGAACAGTATCATAAATGTGTCATTTTGAGGTGTGCACAGATTTGTTCATCCACAGTCAAACATCGGGCACATGTGCACTTTTACGACATTATTTGAATGTCGCGCGTGCATGCGTGCCTTTTGTAGTTTTAGCACATGCTGATTTTATTGTTGGTTGTATAGTTTTGGACCTTTTGGAAATGCATTTTTGGTACATGAGTGAACTAATGGGTGTTTTGAAAGTGCTAGATTCCTGTTACCATTTGCGGATGAAATTCTAGTGATAACAGATTCCCCCTGATGTGTGAGGTTAGGAGCATATGTATATCCGAAATACATCAATGTTTCTTCTACTAAGAGTACTTGTGTAAGAAAGAGTGTTGCGGGGATTGTTAAGAGTAATCCATTTGGAAGGAGAGGGGAACCTGTAGGACCCAAACCTTTCCCAAGGTGTGAAAAAATAAAACTGTGTACAAACGAGGCAGGCATGCCCCATGGTCGTGTCATGTAACTCAAAAATGTGTAATACAGTAACTGAAGCTGTGTGTTGGTGTAGATGAATGTAGCGCCCTAGAGGGAGGTTTGATAATGGAAAAGGACAATTATGAGGGTGAACAAATTCTGAAAAGAGGTGATGACACCTGTAATAAGGGTCGATAAGTCGCGAGCATTGATGGCCCAACAATTTTCAGAGGTCTTTGCCAAATATAAAAGCAACTGCAATAGTCACAAAGTAAGATCCACCGTAACATGAGATGGCATTGAAGTCGAATGCTATGGGGGTCAATGACAGTAGAGAGTAATGATGGTTCTCCTTGTGCCATCCAAGATTCCTCATTGTAAAGGTAATGAGAGTCAAGATATTGTCGCCCTTCTAGAAACTGTGTTTATGTCAACAAAAAGGGAGACACGACTCCAAGAAGCAAAGGGATTCATGAAATCCACTGGATGAGATCAGGAATAGATGAGGCACATGGACGAAGTAAATATGCGGTGAGACTCAATACTTCCCTTGGTTGGGGAGATATGCAAAGTGGCAACAACCATAAAACTGGATCTAGCATCAGGGGGATGACTAGATGGGGATGAGTTGTGCTAGAGGCATGACAAAATGGACAAACACAGAGATAAAAAAGGTGTATGGACTGTAAGATACGTGGGGTCTATGGATAATGTCATTTATGAGGGGAAGTGAAAAATGCCCCAACCAAAGGTGGCAAGGGTTGCTTTGCCAAAAAAGGAAGGTTGCTACAGGCGACAATAGAAAGCTATGTAAATGAGGTAAAAAGGTTGTGTACAATTACTGAAAGAATAAAGAATGAGTTGGGATGATTGTGTAGATATAGAAATGGGTGCCCCAGTGTAATATGGTTTGGTTGATGATGGCGCAAGGCGTTTGGGAAACAAGTGGAGGGTGACGGCCCCATAAGTGGGTTTTTGTATTTAGGGAAATGTATGGAGGACAATCTGTTATCACCCTATAAGTTATAGGATCAACTGGTGACTGGGATCTTATCTGTCTCTAGTGCTTTTGTTGACAAATGATTTTTCATTCTGCAAATAATTTGAAAAAGAAAGAAAAAGAAAAAAGAAAGAAAAAGAAAAAAGAAAGAAAAAGAAAAAGAAAAGAAAAAGAAAAAAAGAAAAGAAAAGAAAAGAGGGCATAACAGATTTTCAATAAAAGCCCCATGCAATAATAGTAACTTGGTCCATACCTTTCAAGCATGGCCAAGTTATTTTTTTAATTTGATGTTGATAGGGTAGTGAATGAATTTGGCTAAACAGTTTAATCTTAGCCAAAGTGTCTAGGTAGATTAGTGAATAAATCTGGCCAGACTGTCTAATCCTAGTCAGATAGCCCCAGGGTAGAGTAAATTCTTAACCCAACAGTCTAATCTGGGTTAACTATCATAGGAAACCAGGTTAGAATATAGGTTAGTTTCTTTGTTTCTTCATTCCAATAAGAACCAGTTTGATGTAAGTTTTGTACCATGTTTCAGATACTTAAAGGGTCGTTTGCCTAAACCCGTGGTGGTGTCTACCTGGAAAACCTTGGAAAAAACCATAAAAGGAATTTATCCTAAGTTTTTCCCCAGCACATGTGTTTTATGCTCCCCACTTATGCTCCCTGCACATATCAATGGTCCTGATCATGGCGCCCAGATCTACGGTGTACAAAGCATTCTGGACCCCCCCCCCGACCATTCTGCTTTTAACCCGGGGGGGGAGGGGGGTCCAGAATCGATGATAATACTTTCCCGCATATGGACGACTCAGGATCAAGCGCTCAAATATACAGTCAACATTGGATTCCGGACCCCCCCATCCATTATTCCTTTAATGGAGGGGGGGGTCCAGAATGAGTGATAAAAAGTGTGCAAAGATCTGCGGCTCAGAAACAGGCACGCAAATCAATGACCCAAAATGGATTTCGGACCCCCTCGGATGATCTGCTTTTAACTGAGGGGAGGGGGGGGTCCAGAATGGTTTTCTTCCTCTGGTGGGTCCCTTGTTATATGTTGTGTTGATCTATTGCCCCAAGTACCGTCACCATCTTCTATCTAACAGACCTTCGTCACCTCTGGACGTCACCTTCCACCTTTTTCCCGAAATGGTCATGTCCCATAACTGTTGTCATTCCTTCCCCCCCATTCGCTCATGGCAAGCCCCTTACTATGAATTTTACCTCCAATCGATAACTGCCATGTCACCCATCCGTATCCCTCAGTCACCGTCACTCGCCATCTCACCCTCAAATGATTCGCTGGCCATTTATTACTGGATAACTTATCCATTATCCAACTGACCTGTCTCCCGTGCCCAACCGACCCCAGTTTAAATAAAACTATCGTTATTCCCCTTACTTTCGATATTCACCCATCACACTAGAGAAATGCACTGCTTACTCCTCTGTTACATTCCATTGCCCTCATCCAGATTCATTCACCCCCACTAACGTTGTGTTTATTGCAGGTACTATTGCAAAAATGGCACCAAAATCCAAACAAGCAGAAGGAGAGGAGAATCCATTTCTCCCACCTCCTGTTGACCTGGACATGATCCCACTGGTCGACAAAGACTGATTAATCGCAGATAATAAATGCAATTTTGATTTCTCAGACCTCCAGTCATGGCTCAGGGAAGTTTTCCTAGACCAGAGTGATGAAATTGGACTCTGGGAGTCCAATTTTCCCCTCTACCTATTCCCTCAGATCCAACATTTTCCCGAGTTTTCTCTCAAGTGTCAAGCTCACTATATTCCTAAATAAAGAGCCATCATCTCTTCGTCCGGAGAGATCCTGTTCCTCATCACGCCTAAATCCATAGACCAGATGATGCAAATCCCCCGAGCCGACTTTGCGTCTCCCTTCAATCTGGAAATTCTTACGGAATTAAACCAGAAAATGACCTTCCCCCAAAGAGCTCAAATATTCGAGCTCTTCCTTCCCCCATCCACTCAATTTCCCTCCACAAATCCTCCTTATCCGTCTTCCATGTTCTCCACTAAGGGAAACCAGGTCATATCATCCCTTTGTGCTTTGTTAGGATACTTTTCTGATCAGTGGGTAGATGAACCCATTCTGGGTTTTCTATCCATCTTCTCTACCGACGAAAATCCCACCACCCAGTTTGATTTCAACACATTATTGGCAGACAATATTCACGAACAGTTCATGAATTTCGACACGGAATGCATGTTCAGATACTCATCGGTACTAGCATACTTGTTCGTCTTCTTCCAGGCGGATAAATTTGGATTTTCCATGCAGAAGATGGATGGAGATGGTAAACCTCAGGAAGTCACAGCGTGGACCTCCTTGCTCAAGCACAACTCCACTAATTTCATTTTCAAGGAGTTCATCGATCAATTCTACCACCTTGTGGTAAGCATGCTAGGTGGCAGGCCCGAGCCTCGGATAAACGATGAAGTTCAGACGATCATGCACCTCTTGGATAACACAAAGACGGGTGATTGGTATTTATACCAGGATCACAATGAGATCAGAGTATACGGGTGCGAGTTGGCACTGTATAAGTTGCCCAAGTATCTGCCTGTCATGATTTTTTCTTTGGAATATATAAGGCAGATTATAAGTTTCGATGATATTCACTTGGTATCATTGAAGAAAAGGCAACAACTTAAAATCAAGGGGCAGATTGGCTCTTTCATCTGCAACAATCGAGGAGCTGGGGAAGAAGCAGACATGATGCTGAGGGAGATGAAATTCTTCATCATTTTACCAGGGCATTATGATCCATGTGGGATCATCTCAGAAATGCGGGTGAAGAACAAAAACATCCTGTATGTTCATGTGTCTAGGCCTGAAATTGAGAAGTATACAAATCAAACATCCTGGGAGCCTAACACATTGATCGAAGTATAACAACAGGATCCCCTGGCCACTGTGTCACAAATGACCACTCCATAGGTATCTAAAGAGAAGAGGCCAAGGCAGGATTTATCTCCGCCCGTCACTAAGGTATCTTTCGATGAATTCCAGCTGAATACCAAGAGGCCTAAGACTTCATCAGTCCCTGGCCCGACCGGGGAAAAAGAAGCCCCATCTACCACAGTGGCCAAGTCTGTTATTCCACTCTTCGGTTCAAGCCTCCATAAGGTCATTACCCCAGCATTGCTGAAGAAATCCACAGATTCCCCATTGGACACTCAGCCAGGCATGGTAGGACCCAAGCTGAGCATTTTTGAAAAATATGAGTTGATAAAGAAAAGGAACAAGACCCTGACCAGCAGTACTTGCACCCAATTCTGGAAGCAGACATCGACTGCACAAGATAGGCTGCTATCATCATTCGACATCGAGAAGGGACGAATGAATATGGCATTCCTCCAGGCACAGGTACCAGATCCCAAGGTGATCACTGACTACAAGAGGGCCACCTTCGAATTCCAGACGAAGGATGTGCACCCAGCCGATCAAATGGATCTGCATAAGAAGACAGGGGAAATGGTCTTATATACATTAGCGCATGCTTCCACTTCTGCGTCTAAATTGCAGGTGTCCCTAAACAATGTTCAGACACAACTCAAGCTGGAGAAGATATCATCCTTTGCAAAGCACAATAAGATCAAAACTTTGGAGGAGATGGTCCCCAAGATCGGTTACGATCCTTCAAACATGAAAGAAGCTGAGGAAATGATCAAGAAGAAGAATGCTGACATTACCTCCTTGAGGAAACAACTGAAGCTCCCACCCACAAAGGACTCGCAGGTGAAGGAGATAGCAGAGAAAGAAGGTGAGAAGGATGAAATTCTCAAGCTTCTCATGGAACAAAATGCACAGCTCAAAGAAATGGAAGTTGAGATGGAGAAACTATTAAAAGAGAAGGATCAGTTGAAGCCAATGGAAGTTATTCCATTGAGTGCCATTCCGATTTCGGGAGTGAGTACAGCGTCAGTGACAGAAATCCCATATGTGACTCCATTGACCTCCCAGGAGAAGACAACGGACCTGGCTAAGTCCATGGAAAAGATGAACCTGCAGGAAATAGAGATCAACAGGTTGAAAAAGGAGATTGAGAACCTTCAGGAACTCAAATATTCCTTTCAGACCAGCCTCTCCAAGGAAAAGTAGGGAACAGAGCAGCTCAAGCAGGAGCTACAACAGCTCCAGAAGCAAACAGTGGCAGGAAAGACTTTAGCTGAGGTGAAAGAGAGTGTATGGAAAGACATCACTAAGTCCATGAACGAGATATGGCCCATGATCCAGATCATGTTTGAGCAGAATGAATTGGTCCAGAGGAGAAAACAGGCCATTGAGATGATCAGAGTAAAATTGGGAGACATGCCAGCATAGGCAAATGAAATCATCAAGTTCCTCAATTCTAAGACCAGAGAAGAGATGGAAGAGCTAAAGATTGAAGATAGAACAAAGACCATCCTTGAGGTCAAAAGAGTTTTGACCAAGAGAGGACTAATGCTTCAGCTGGAAGAAAAGGTTCAGGCCATGGACCTAGGGGTACAAATATTCTTCAGTAAGATTGAGGCTCTTCAGAAGAAAGGTCTACCTGGTCTAAAGGTAATCAATGATAAATTGATGACACTCTTAGATTAAAAGAAGATATTAGCCGATGTGGCTAAGGATATCTCAAAGTTTGTAGGAATTCAAGGGAGCATCAGTGGCAAGGCATTCCTAGATGCCCTTCAGTGGGACATAAGTATCCAACACGAGATTCGATACATCTTCCTCACAAAGCCTACATTCGCCAAGTAAACAGAAATGGAAGAAGTGTATCGAAGACTGCTCAAAGTCAACGTGCCCAGTCATCTTAGATGGGAGGAACTCTGTGATCTGATCGATTAGAAAATGAGTTTTCCAGGTCTAGTCAGATGAAGTCGTGTAGAGGCTTCATCAACGGCCCACCCAGAAATCAGCGTGCAGTTACACCACATCATCAAGCAGTTCCTAGATTTAGGAAATTTGTTAAGTTAGTTAGGCTAAAAATAGATTTGGCATGTCCTGGTCATTAATGACAGAATCATTTGTAATTTGAGTTATAAATACTTCACCTTTAAAAGTATTGAGGGTTGTTGATCTTCACACCCTGACACTATCAAACCATAATTCTTTTGAAGAGATCTTCCATTAATAAAAAGGAGGCACTTTTACAGGATTCTTGCGTGTACTCATTGGTGATGTTTTCCTCTCTAAGTTGAATGTTATTCTCACTTTTTTATCATACTGTCTTCTAAATCTAATCTTTAAGAGTAACGAAGGTTGCAGGATTTATCTCGTATACCCTGTTTCTGACTCGAAATATTTTAGTGTTTTATCTTCTGGTTCTTTCAATAAAGAAATTCTTAATTGCTTCTTTGTTGAAATTATCTTTCTCATCTTTTCTGTTGTTCATCATTTAAGCTACTGAAAGATCCAGTGTTTATATTATCTCGCCCTGTGGAAGTTTCCCTTTGCGTTTCTGGTTTGTATTTCATATTTTATTAAAACAAACACCCCATAGCCCAATGGATGTGTATACTGTCTCAACCAATTCGAAAAAACACTTTGACTACAAAACCGACCTATTTCTTTACCTAGCCTAATATTTAAAATAGGAAACATAGCTAAATCATATAGAGAGATCCCTCTCTCAAGTTGGAAGGGCTAGATCCCAGCTTCAAAAGTGGTTGGATAAATTTACCTTAGTAGATTTATTCTACTTTCAACCTCTAGGAAATTTACCAAGTGCTAACATAGTGGCGACCATACTGGGGAGAGAACTAAAAATTTATAATTTCATGTTTTCTTTTACCTAAAAAGAAAGTTTGTTCCCGGAATATTGCAAATTTGAGAAGAAAGTAATGTTTAGAGGTTGATTAAAATTTGTACATATTATTTTCGGACTCATAAAACTAAAAATTAGATATATAAAAAATCAAAAAGAAATCTGGCTCCCAAGAAAGTTTATACTCGATCTCATCCAGACCAAGAACCTGCGATAGTGACAGATAACCCAGAACAGTTACTCAGTAAAAAGACCATAGTTGAAATCTCAGTGAGTCTTACTCCCTTGCATAAGTCCTTTTCCTTTTTAGGGGAACCTGTTACCTTTCAAAACCCTGACTTTGACACCAGCTCCCAACAAAGCCTAGTTAGAACATGGTCCGATAGTTCTATGACTGGAATCGTTTTTGACCCAACCATTTTGCAACCCCGAACTCCTAAAGTTTTGTCTCCCACTGCTAAACTGCAAATCACTCCCTCAGTGTTATCCAGTCCCTCCCCGTCCTCGTCTTCAGTCACTACCTCACCGATCATCCAGTTTGTTATCCCACCTCCCCCACACATCATGGTAGCTTGATATGCTCCCTTGGTTTTGGCTGTGCCTCTACACGCCATGCCCCAAGACTATCAAACAAGACTTCCACAATTTGATGCAACAGGACCTTTGAGCGCACAACAACATGTAGATAAAATGAATGATTATTATGATCTGCATGAAGTAGATGAAGTTGATGTTCAAATGAGATTGTTTTCCCAAATTTTGACAGGTGTTGTTAAAAAATGGTACAAAGGGTTGCGTGCCGCCTCAGTCCTTGACCTTACTGCATTCCAAAGGAGTTTTCTAGACAGATGGGAGGTAAAGAAAAACCCTCTGCAAATTTTGTCAGAATACGAAAATATCAGAAGAAATCAAGGTGAGGCAGTGCAAGATTATTGCACTCATTTCAATAACCTATACAATGCAATCCCAGCTGAAATCAAACCTCCGCAGGGTTTGGCATTGATAAAATTCTCTGATGGTTTTGACGCCGACATGTCATACCAACTAAGGGAAAGAAATTCTACCACCCTGGAGGACATGCAGAAAAGTGTTATAAGTGTGGAGGCCAATTTGTTGGCAAAAAGGGCACGTCAGAGGTCAGAGAGGAGAGTCACAATTAAAGAAGAACCTTCCATGTCGACCTCAGATTCAAAATTGGATTGTTTGGCCAGAGAAATGGAAAGAATGATGGAAAGACTTACTGTGTCAGACAGAAATCCTCCAAGAGAAAACCCACCATCTCCTCAAATTCAGAACCCTAACTTTAGGAGAAACCCTCCCCAAATCAGACAAAGAGATCCTAGGGATCAAAGAGAGCAGAAGGGTCCAGATCAGCAGATCAGACCTCCCCTACAAAAAAATTATGCTGATGAAGGGGAGGAAGTAATCGAAGAATTGGAGGATACTCACATAAATCTCATGGGAATTCACGATAACGAAGCTATTTTCCTTACCCAAGAAGAGCAATAACTTTTTCTTCTCAATCAAACAAAAGTAAGTGAAGAAGTTGAAGATGCAGAACAACAGGCATTCAAAAATTCCATTTTGGAGGTACACCGGCAGTAAAATCTGCGAAGTAAAAAGGTAGAAGGGAGTTCCCCAAAAAAGACGATTGAAACAAAGAAGGTATTCGAAACCAAGAAGGCCTCTGAGCCCTCTGTCGAGAATATTCTTGAGAAGAGTACTGTCAAAGTTCCTGTGAAGAAAAACCTTACGATTCTGAAAAGATCGTCACAGCCCGAGGTTTCACCTACTACTCCACCTAGTACTTCTTGCCAGAAGAGTGTGGCAGACAAACCGGAATTGATGAGCCAAGGAAGAGCTCCTACACCTTTCATCCTTGAGGGGGAATTGGCCAAAGTAAAATTTCCCATCCCACTTTCTGAGTTGATGAACAAAGATGTTTATCGGTCACAGGTGATTAAAGAACTGACCATTGAACCGGACATAGGCACGAAGGCCTTAACCATTGGATCAACAAATCATTCAGACACTGTGAACCTTACTAATGATCAACCCAAACTTATTTTCGGACTTGAAGTAGATGGTCGAGATGATACTGGTGATGTCGCTCCTTTTTACATCAGTCTAAACATACATGACCTGATCTTGCATAACGCTATGCTAGATTTGGGTGCTTCCCACAATCTGACGCCTAAAGCAGTAATGGAGAAACTGGGTTTGGAGATCACCAAACCTTACAAGGATTTACACTCATTCGACTCCAATAAAGTTATATGTATTGGTTTGATCAAGGACCTATGCATCACCTTGGTTCAGATTCCTGCGAAGAGCATGGTAATGGATGTGGTAGTTGCAGACATCCTTCCGAAGTATGGAATGTTGCTATCCTGGTCTTGGGGGCTAAGTTGAAAGGATCCCTGTAGTTAGATATGTCTTATGCCACTATCCCAGTTTTTGGGCAACAAAGAAGGCTATACAGAGAAACGTTGATGAAATACATGGTCAGTAGCCAAGAAAAACCGCACAACTATCCCCTCTACTCTGCTCATTCCGACTTGGATTCTTTTATCTTGTACAATGATGGTGACATGGGAGAACAAGATACTCAGCTGGCAGAAGATACATCTAGTCAAGATGAAGGCCAAGAAACCATTGAGGTAGCAAGGATAAAAAACGTGATAACTGAAGAGTTACCGCCAGATTTCTGGAGCATGGATTTTGATGGAGCAGTGAGAAAAGAAGGAGTTGGAGTAGGAGTTTGGCTGCATAATCACAGAAACAGGTATTTAGAAAACCATTCTTACAAATTAAATTTCCAATGCACTAACAATATTGCAGAGTATGAAGCCTTGATGCTCAGTCTGAAGCTTTTGAAAAGGGTTGGTGCTAAACAGATTATGGTAAGAGGTGATTCTGAGTTGATAATCAAACAGATCAAAGGTGAGTACGCTGTGAAACACCCACGTCTTAGATATTATAGGAATGTTGTTCTTGATGCCCTTAGATGTTTTACTGAAGTTGACTTGCAGGTAATGCCGAGGGGACAAAACATTATGGCAGATGGATTGGCTACGTCAGCAGCCACATGTAAGATTCCTTTCCGCTCGACCCACCCATACACTGTGGAGGTGAAATGAAGACCAACTGTTCCCGATAATATCAGGTACTGGAAAGTGTTTGGTAATGATGATCAAATCGAGGACTTTCTACAGTGTAAAAATGATTTTGAATGTACAAATATAGATTTAGAGAACAAAGATGAAAATGTAAATAGATCTGATTTTGAAATTGATAGTGTAAATAGCGTAGATTAAGGAGAATTAGGAGATGATGAAATGGATGCCTATGTTTTACATTTGAAAATAAATGTTTTGCCTAGGGGTTTAGTTCCTTTGGAGGACTTGTTTGATTTTAACGACGTAGCCAAAAAACCGAAAATCGAAGCCAATCAAAAAGAGGTAGAAGACTGTAATATAGGGACGGAGAAGAAACCCAGGATAGTCAAATTGTCCAAATCACTACCCCTTGAGCAAAAACTCAAATACATTGAAATGTTCAAAGAATATTCAGATGTCTTTGTCTGGGGTTATGAAGATTTGAAATCTTACGATACTAGCATCATACAACACCGGATTCCAATAAAGGAAGACAAAAAAATGTTCAGATAGAAACTCAGGAGGATAAATCCCAAGTTGCTCCCTTTGATAGAAAAGGAAATTAAAAAAATATACGATGCCAAAATCATAGTCCCGTTGCGTTTTTCCAAATGGGTCTCTAATTTGGTCCCTACACGTAAGAAATCTAGGGAAATCAAACTCTGCATAGATTTCTGAAATCTGAATAAGGTCTCCCTGAAGGATAATTACCCCTTGCCGAAAATGGATCACATCCTTCAAAGGGTAGTCGGATCTAGTCAAATATCTTTGCTAGACGATTTCTCGGGTTACAATCAGGTCCTAGTTCACCCGGATGACCAAGACAAAACCGCTTTCACCACACCATGGGGTACTTTCATGTATGTGAAAATGCATTTTGGTCTGATGAATGCAGGAGCCACATTCCAGAGAGTGATGGATATCGCCTTTGTGGAAGAATCGGGTAAGTTTATTGTCGTCTATTTAGATGAAGTAACTGGGTTTTCCCAATCTGATGACGAGCACCTGCGACACCTTAGACGAGTCTTCGATAAATGTAGAAGGTTTGGGATCTCTTTAAATCCGAAGAAAAACCTTTTCGGGCTAGAGGAAGGCAAACTGCTAGGACACATCATCTCCAAGGATGGAATCAAAATAGACCCCAGCAGAATCGAGGCCATACAAAAAATTAGAACACCCAAGAAACCTTAAAGAACTACAGTCTTTTATCGGTAGAACAAAATTTCTACGAAGATTCATTCCCAATCTGGCCAAAATCCTTAGAAACATTACAAATATGCTAAAAAAGGATGTGAAAATTAAATTGGACTCTGAGTCCAGACATTCTTTCAAACAAGTCAAACGAGCACTCACAGAAGCCCTTGTCTTAATCAGTCCTAATTTTACCAAAGATTTCTATATTTTTTCTTTCGCTTCCGAACATACTATAGCAGCGGTATTACTACAAAAGAACAGTGAAGGGTATGAACAACCCATAGCTTTCTTTAGCAAAGCATTAAGAGATGTTGCTTTGAATTACAAGATAATGGAGAAACAAGTTTTTGCCTTGGTGAAAGCTATAAAAGATTTTAGGGTCTACATTCTCCATTCTCATACCATTGCATATGTTCTGAATGCGGTAGTAAAAGACATTTTGACCCACGACAACCCGGATGGAAGAAGGGGAAAGTGGATTGTTGTCATTTTAGAATACGATATAGAGATTAAGCCTACAAAACTAATCAAGGGCTAAGGCTTAGAAAACTTAATGGCTGAATCAAATTTCCATGCTCTTGACATTAATTGTTTAGCTGCAGCAGATGAATAGGGTGCGATGGTGACTCCAAGCATGAGAGAGGTATTTCTAAATTCTCCATGGTATGCAGACCTTATATTCGTTTTCCAAAATTTACAAGCTCCCCCTCTTTTGACTAAGACTAAAGCTAGATTTTTAAAGTTGAAAGCCTTAAAATTCTGTATTCTAGAAGGCAATTTGTATTGGCAAGATCCTGGAGGCATTCTATTAAATTGTTTATTGAAAGATGAAGCTGAAAAAGTGTTACAAGAGTTTCATGCAGGAGAATGTGGTGGCCATCTGAACTGGAAGGTCACAGCCAACAAAATACTCAAAGCTGATTTCTATTGGCCCACCCTACTCTCTGATGTACATCATAAAGTGGCTGCATATCATCAATGTCAGTTGTTTGAAGGAAAAAGGAAACTCCTTCCTCTCCCCCTGAAACCGATCTCAATTGAAGCCCCTTTCTAGCAATGGGGACTGGACTTCGTCGGAGAAATACACCCCCCTTCTTCAGGCCAACACAGGTGGATTCTCACTGCCAACGATTATTTTACCAAATGGATTGAAGCAGTACCAAGCAGGCAAGCCACTGACTCTGTTATTATCAAATTCCTTGAAAATAATATCTTGTCTCGCTTTGGATGTCCTAGAAAGATTATAACTGATAATGCAWCTGCYTTTCGGTCGAARAAGMTCATAGATTTHTGCAACCAGTATCACATTGGTTTGGGKCATTCCAYADCYTACTACCCTCAGGRGAAYGGGCTGGCGGAATMTTCAAACAAAACCTTRGTAAATATCATCAAGAAAAMATTGCAGGAAARCAAGAAATCRTGGCAYAACAAGTTGKTKTTCGCRTTATGGGMTGACAGACTRACCACCAAAAGRTCAATYGGTATGTCACCATACCAGYTGGTYTATGGCAYAGARGCAGTTTTMCCMACTTCYTTAGGAKTYMYTRTCATGAAKTTGCTTCAAGATRTACAAGCYGAGCCAAATGAMTCAYAGAGRAGGATCAACYAGATGATCCATTTRCARCARTCTAGRGAAGAAKTYTTCARCAAGACTCAGGTAATCCAAGAAAACATCAAGAAKATYTTTGACAAAAGAACCAAGGAAGATGATTTTGAGCTAGGAGATTTGGTGCTGAGATGGGACRCCARAAATGAAGRCAAGGGAAAGCATGGAAAATTTGACAGTCTGTGGAGAGGACCATACATGATCCAAGCATTYAAKGGGAACAACGCTTTCTTGCTGAACAACGYTGATGGGAYAKATCTGCCAGGAGGACCTGTAAATGGCAGAATGCTGAAACATTATGTGCCACCTCAGTAGAGACTCAAGTTTTCACTCTCCATTGTACATACCGTTCTTATTTTTATTTTTCGCCTGCATTTTCTGAGTGAAGAACATTAGTCAGTTGGTTGAAGCCCAAAGAGAAGGCCCTAAGTTGTTGACCACTGTTTTTCCAATTTTTGAGAATAAAACCAACGAAGGCTACTAGGCAGAAATTTTTAGAATGATAGGAACCAGGATTCTTGGCACTTCACAGGGAAAGTACCATCCCCAAGTGGAGCCATTGTTATCACCCTATAAGTTATAGGATCAACTGGTGACTGGGATATTATCTGTCTCTAGTGTTTTTGTTGACAAATGATTTTTCATTCTGCAAATAATTTGAAAAAGAAAGAAAAAGAAAAAAGAAAGAAAAAGAAAAAGAAAGAAAAAGAAAAAATAAAGAAAAAGAAAAAGAAAATAAAAAGAAAAAAAGAAAAGAAAAGAAAATAGGGCATACAAGTTTTTCAATAAAAGCCCCATGCAATAATAGTAACTTGGTCCATACCTTTCAAGCATGGCCAAGTTCTTTTTTTAATTTGATGTTGATAGGGTAGTGAATGAATTTGGCTAAACATTTTAATCTTAGCCAAAGTGGCTAGACTGTCTAATCCTGGTCAGATAGCCCCAGGGTAGAGTAAATTCTTAACCCAACAGTCTAATCTGGGTTAACTGTCATAGGAAACTAGGTTAGAATATAGGTTAGTTGCTTTGTTTCTTCATTCCAATAAGAACTAGTTTGATGTAAGTTTTGCACCATGTTTCAGATACTTAAAGGGTCGTTTGCCTAAACCCATGGCGGTGTCTACTTGGAAAACATTGGAAAAAACCATAAAAAGCATTTATCCTAAGTTTTTCCTCGGTGCATGTGTTTTATGCTCCCCACTTATGCTCCCTGCACGTATCAACGGTCCTGATCATGGCACCTAGATCTATGGTGTACAGAGCATTCTTGATCCCCCCGACCGTTCTGCTTTTAACCGTGGGGGAGTCCAGAATCGATGATAAGACTTGTGCGCATCTGGACGGCTCAGGATCGAGCGCTCAAATCTACGGTCAATGTTGGATTCCAGACCCCCCCATCCATTTTTCCTTTAATGGAGGGGGAGGGGTCTGGAACGAGTGATAAAAAGTGCATAAAGATCTGCGGCTCAGAAACAGGCATGCAGATCAACGGACCAAAATGGATTTTGGACCCCCCCCGGATGATCTTCTTTTAATTGAGGGGGGGGAGGGGTTTGGAATGGTTTTCTTCCTCTGGAGGGTCCCTTTTTATACATGGAATCAATCTATTTCCCCAAGTCCCATCACCATCTGCCATTTGACAGACCTCCATCACCTCTGGACGTCACCTTCCACCTTTTTCCCGAAATGGTCATGTCCCATAACTGTTGTCAGTCCTTCCCCCCCATTCGCTCATGGAAAGCCCCTTACTATGACTTTTACCTCCAATAAATAGCCGCCACGTCACCTATCCGTATCCCTCAGTCATTTTCACCCTCCATATCACCCTCAAATGATCCGTTGGACATTTATTACTAGATAACTTATCTGTTATCCAGCTGACCTGTCTCTCGCGCCCAACCGACCCTAGTTTAAATAAAACTATCGTTATTCCCCTTACTTTCTCTATTAACCCATCACACCAGATAAATTCACTGCTTACTCCTTCGTTACATTCCGTTTCCCTCATCCATAGTCAGTCACCCCCATTAACGTTGTGTTTATTGCAGGTATTGTTGCAAAAATGGCGCCAAAATCCAAACAAGCAGAAGCAGAGGAGAATCCATTTCTCCCACCTCCTGTCGACTTGGACAGGATCCCACTGGTCAACAAAGATTGATTAATCACAGATACTAAATGCGATTTTGATTTCTCAGACCTCCAGTCGTGGCTCAGGGAAGTTTTCCTGGACCAGAGTGATGAAATTGGACTCTAGGAGTCCAATTTGCCCCTCCACCTCTTCCCTCAGATCCAGCATTTTCCCGAGTTCGCTCTCAAGTGTCAAGCTCACTATATTCCCGAACAAAGATCCATCATGTCCTCATCCAGAGAGATCATGTTCCTCATCATGCCCGAATCCATAGACCAGATGATGAAAATCCCCCGAGCCGACTCTGCGTCTCCCTTCAATCTGGAAATTCTTACGTAATTATACCAGAAAATGACCTTCCCCCAAAGAGCTCAAATATTCGAGCTCTTCCTTCCCCCATCTGCTCAATTTCCCTCCACAAATCCTCCTTATCCATCTTCCATGTTCTTCACTAAGGGAAACCAGGTCATATCATCCCTTTGTGCTTTGTTAGGATACTTTTCTGATCAATGGGTAGATGAACCCATTCTAGGTTTTCTATCCATCTTCTCTACCGAAAAAAATCCCACCACCTAGTTTTATTTCAGCACATTCTTGGCAGACAATATTCACGAACAGTTCATGAATTTTGGCATGGAAGGCATGTTCAGATACTCATCGGTACTAGCATACTTGTTCGTCTTCTTCCAGGCGGATAAATTTGGCTTTTCCATGCAGAAGATGGATGGATATGGTAAAACTCAGGCAGTCACAGCGTGGACCTCCCTTCTCAAGCACAACTCCACTGATTTCAGTTTCAAGGAGTTCATCGACCAATTCTACCACCCTGTGGTAAGCATGCTAGGTGGCAGGCCCGAGCCTCAGATAAATGATGAAGTTCAGAGGATCCTCCACCTCTTGGATAACAAAAATATGGGTGATTGGTATTTATACCAGGATCACATCGAGATTAGAGTATACGGCTGTGAGTTGGCACCGTATAAGTTGCCCAGGTATCTGCCTGTTAGGATTTTTGCTTTGGAATATATAAGGCAGATTATAAATTCCGATGATATTCACTTTGTATCATTGAAGAAAAAGAAGCATCTTAGAATCAAGGGGTAGATTGGCTCTTTCATATGCAACAATCGAGGATCTGGGGAAGAAGCAGATATGATGCTAAGGGAGATGAAATTCTTCATGATTTTCCCATGGCATTATGATCCATGTGGGATCATTTTAGAAATGCAGGTGAAGAACAAAAACATCCTGTATGTTTATGTGTCTAGGCCTGAAATTCAAAAGTACGCAAATCAGACAACCTGGGAGCCTAACACATTGATCGAAGTAGAACGGTAGGATCTCACGGCCACTGTGTCACAAATGACCACTCCATAGGTCCCTAAAGAGAAGAGGCTAAGGCAGGATTTATCTCCGCATGTCACTAAGGTATCTTCTGAGGAATTCCAGCTGCATACCAAGAGGCCTAAGGCTTCGTCAGTCCCTGGCCCGACTGGGGAAAAAGAAGCCCCATATACCACAGTGACCAAGTCTGTTATTCCACCCTTCGGTTCAACCCTCCATAAGGTCATTACCCTAGAATTTCTAAAGAAATCCACAGATTCCCCATTGGACACTCGACTAGGCAAGGTAGGACCCAAGCTGAGCATTTTTCAAAAATATGAGTTGATAAAGAAAAGGAACCAAACCCTGACCAACAGTACTTGCACCCAATTCTGGAAGCATACATCGACTACGCAACATAGGCTGCTATCAGCATTCGACACCGAGAATGGAAGAATGCATATGGTATTCCTCCAGGCATAGGTACCAGATCCCAAGGTGATAACTGACTACAAGAGGGCCACCTTCGAATTCCAGACAAAGGACGTGCACCCAGCCGATCAGATAGATCTGCACAAGCAGACGGGGGAAATGGTCTTCTATACATTGGTGCATGCTTCCACTTCTGCATCTAAATTGTAGGTGTCCCTGAACAATGTTCAGACACAAATCAAGCTGGAGAAGATATCTTCCTTTGAAAAGGACAATAGGATCAAAAATTTGGAGGAGATGGTCCCCAAGATCGGTTACGATCCTTCAAATGTGAAAGCAGCTGAGGAAATGATCAAGAAGAAGAATGATGACATTGCCTCCTTGAGGAAACAACTGAATCTCCCACCCACAGAAGACTCGCAGGCGAAGGAGATAACAGAGAAAGAAGGAGAGAAGGATGAAATGCTCAAGCTACTCATGGAGCAGAATGCACAACTCAAAGAAATGGAAGTTGAGATGGAGAAACTATTAAAAGAGAAGGAGAAGCTGAAGCCAATGGAAGTTATTCCATTGAGTGCCATTCCAATTTTAGGAGTGAGTACAACGTCAGTGACAGAAATCCCATCCGCGACTCCATTGACCTCCCAGGAGAAGACAACCGACCTGGCTAAGGCCATGGAAAAGATGAACCTACAGGAAACATAGATCATCAGGTTGAAAAAGGAGATTCAGAACCTTCAGGAACTCAAATCTTCCTTTCAGACCAGCCTCTCCAAGGAAAAGAAAGTAACAGAGTAGCTCAAGCAGGAGCTACAATAGCTCCGGAAGAAAACAGTGGTAGGAAAGACTTTAGCTGAGGTGAAAGAGAGTGTATGAACAAACATCACTAAGTCCATGAATGAGATATGGCCCATGATCCAGATCATGTTTGAGAAGAATGAATTGGTCCAGAGGAGCAAACAGGCCATTGAGAATATCAAAGTAGAATTGGGAGACATGCCAGCATAGGCAAACGAGATCATCAAGTTCCTCAATTCTAAGACCAGAGAAGAGCTGAAAGAGCTGAAGATTGAAGACATAACAGAGACCATCCTTGAGGTCAAAAGAGTTTTAACCAAGAGAGGACTAATGCTTCAGCTGGAAGAAAAGTTTGAGGCCATGGACCTAGGGGTATAAAGATTCTTCAGTAAGATTGAGGCTCTTCAGAAGAAAGTTCTACCTGGTCTGAAGGTAATCAATGATAAATTGATGGCACTCCCAGACTACAAAAAGATATTAGCCGATGTGGCCTAGGACAGCTCAAAGTTTGTAGGAATTCAAGGGAGCATCACTGGCAAGGCATTCCTAGATGCCCTTCAGTGGGACATAAGTATCCAACACAAGATCCGATACATCTTCCTCACAAAGCCTACATTCGCTAAGTACACAGAAATGGACGAAGTGTATCGAAGACTGCTCAAAGTCAACGTTCCCAGTCATCTTAGATGGGAGGAACTCTGTGATATGATCGATTAAAAGATGAGTTGTCTAGGTCCAATCAGCTGTCCAGTCATATGAGGTTGTGTAGAGGCTTCATCAACGACCCACCCAGAAATCGGCGTGCAGTTACACCACATCATCAAGCAGTTCCTAGATTTAGGAAATTTGTTAAGTTAGTTAGGCTAAAAGTAGATTTGGCACGTCTTGGTCATTAATGACAGGATCGTTTGTAATTTGAGTTATAAATACTTCATCTTTCGAAGTATTGAGGTTTGTTGATCTTCACACCCTGACGCTATCAAACTGTAATCTTTTTGAAGAGATCTTCCATTAATAAAAAGGAGGCACTTTTACAGGATTATTGCGTGTACTCACTGGTTATGTTTTCCTCTCTAAGTTGAATGTTATTCTCGCTTTGTTATCATACTGTCTTCTAAATCTAATATTTAAGAGTAACGAAGGTTGCAGGATTTATCTCGTATACCCTGTTTTTGACTCGAAAGATTTTAGTGTGTTATCTTCTGGTGCTTTCAATAAAGAAATTCTTAATTGCTTCTTTGTTGAAATTATCTTTCTCATCTTTTCTGTTGTTCATCATTTAAGCTACTGAAAGATCCAGTGTTTATATTATCTCGCCCTGTGGAAGTTTCCCTTTGCGTTTTTGGTTTGTATTTCATATTTTATTAAAACACAGACCCCATAGCCCAATGGATGTGTAGACTGTCTCAACCAATTCGAAAAAACACTTTGACAACAAAACCAACCTATTTCTTTACCTAGCCTAATATTTAAAATTGGAAACATAGCTAAATCATATAGAGACATCCCTCTCTGAAGTTGGAAGGGCTAGATCCCAGCTTCAAAATTGGTTGGATAAAGTTACCTTAGTAGATTTCTTCTGCTGTCAACCTCTAGGAAATTTACCAAGTGCTAACACAATCTACAGACGAGCAAACTGACGGTGGATGAAAATGGATGGCCCAGGGAATGAAATCGTGTAGGATGGAAAATGGTCTGGGGAATGGAATTGTGTAAGTGATAGGGTCTTGATCCCGTGGCTAAAGACAGATCAAAAAACAAATGTCTGGAGCTCCCGTAATTGAGTTTGAAAGTTTGGAAAAGTGGACTATATATAGATATATGGCCCACAATCCCACCTCATTTGTACCTGCATTCTTATTGAGTGGACGATTCATTTTAGAGGAGATTTGGATATTCTAGGCGATCTAGGCAATCGATTCAAGATCAACAAACTTCAGGTTAGTTGTCATATCCTCCTGCATAGAATTAGGGTTTATGTTTTTGGGTAGGGCCTGTACAGACGGTTGTACAAGGCATTTTGTGGGTGTGGCCCCCCCAGTGTGTGGGTGATCAAGAAATTTGTGCACATGGGTGCGTGCTTGTAATGGAGACATCCGCACATGGGAGTGCCCTAATGGGGAAAACATGCATGCATGGCATGCATGCCTATGCAAGGCACAACAACGCATGCATGCATGTCTATATTCCTAAGAGCTACGCATGTGTGCACAGTTGTGTAGTGAACAGGTGTGCTATGATGCGCACCTATATGTGTGATAGAGGTGCATGAATGTGCCCTTGTATGGCCAACAGTCACTCATGAGTGCACAAATGGGGTATGAATAGGCGTGCATGTGTGTGTGCTTGTGGGGAAAAATAGTCGTGCATTTGAGGCAAAGATGAATGGTGTAAAAACTTATCCTTTTTGGGGATTTTGATGTTTTTATGGGTTGTGATGACTAATCAAGCGTTGTATATGTGGATGTAGGTGATCATTTGGATGATTCCAATTCATTGGAGAGAGAGGGACTGGTCACGCCTAAGGGAGGTAGTGAGGGATGAGGATCTGATAGTTCGAGACACTTTGGCATCTTGTGGGCTATCGATTTTTTTTGAGTGTTCGCTAGTGTGGGAACATGAGTATCTTTTCCAGTTTTTGATCAAGATGTGGAGAACTAACCTGCATTTCTTTATGATGCGGGGTGAGAATATAGCCTTCACTACGGTGGAGGATGTATATTTTTTGATTGGGATCCCTTTTCAGGGAAACCCATTACTAGCGGAGCCCGTAGTATCTGGGGATGGGAAATTGGTTGTCTTAGCCCAAAGATATTGTTTAGGGGAGAACTTTATGTCTGGCTCCATGGTTAATATTGGGGCAATGGACACTCTTCTACATAATTGTGTGGCAACGATGATTGTGAGAGTCTATGGGTCTCTCGCGAATCAGAAGATCAGTGGAGGTCAGCTGAGGATCATGGAGAGGGCACTAGGGAGCGAGCATTTTTCTTGGGGCTTGATGCACCATGACAAGATGGTAGGGAAGCTTGATAGGTGTCGAGTTGCTGACTTAGAGGAGTTTTCCATTGGGTCTATCTTGGTGGCAAGGTTTTTGGAGAGGGTGTCAATGTTGTTGTTAAGGTCCTAACCCGCACACAGGTAGATCAATGTATTCGGATGTAATAAAGGTCAATATTAATAAGACCTTTCAATAAAATAGAATAAGGAGGATGTAAGAAGACCTAATAGAAGCTTCCACTTCTAGAAGGATC
>JZKD02S0234799.1:290856-305624 GCA_000966675.3 Picea glauca
CACATAGGTAGATCAATGTATTCGGATGTAATAAAGGTCAATATTAATAAGACCTTTCAATAAAATAGAATAAGGCAGATGTAAGAAAACCTAATAGAAGCTTCCGCTTCTAGAATGATCTTCCTCTATATGCTTCTCTTAATAGACATATTTAGTATAAATAAGGGTCGAGGGTATGAAAAACCCCAGCTTGGATATTATTGTAACAGAGCACTGCTCGACAGGAGGTTTCCCCCTCGAAGAGGCCTGTGAACATTGCTATCTGATTCAAAGTGTTATTTTTGTTGCTATTCCGTATATCATTTCTATGTATTGTGAAGATTATGCTGGATATTTTATTGTTATTCTGTTATTTCTAGCATTTCATTTTTGTTCTGCATATTTTATATATCTGGTATCTTGCAGTTTCACCCTAGAGTGTTGTTGGGTGCACCTGGTGTGTGAGATCCATGACTGAGGCGGCGGGAGACGATCCTGGTTCATCACAGTGGTGGGGAGGGTGGCAACTATTTCACAGCTGAGATTGCACAGGTGTGGCGTCAGATGCTACAGATCATACTGTGATGTCTATATTTTTGGGTGGACTTCCGGAATGATCCAGAGATGGTGTTACCCGCTGGAGAGGTGTTCAACCATAGAGGTATTATGTGATATTTGATGGTTTGATCTTTAGATAGTATAGCATGTTTGGTATGTATAGATGGATGCTAATGCTACCATTTATTTGTTGTGTGTGCAGATGTTGGACCTCGTAGGTGCGAGGTTGAGTTGGTTAGAGCATTGACTCATCAAGGGCCAGTGACATCTCTATGGGGAGAGCCCTGGGCAGGAGAGAGATGATGACGGAATGATGCTAGGGTGAGGCTTTTGGAGGATGAGAGAGCAGTCAGGTGACATTGGTTTTATGATCCAGATGTAGGGCCATCACATACTACTCTGGAAAAGGCCAAGGGAGAGTTAGATCATATTCATTGTCACTTGGAGGCAGTACTTCAGGGAGTTCCTGAGGGCATGTGGTCACATATATTTGACGAGGGGGTCCTAGAGCAGTGTGTGGGTGTTTTGGTAGCATGGTGGACCATGGTTCAGAGAGTGGTTGTAGAGGGGGCAACGATGAATGGGCGAATGCCTTTGGGACCTGAGGGACCCCTAGCTAGTGGGGCCCCTCCTCTAGAGAGAGGTAAAGGTGGTGGATCTCTAGAGGTGACATGAGTGCCCCTGTATTTATGTATTTTTTGTATCTATATAGGTTGGTGATCCCATTTTGTATATGGTGAGGTGGTATCATTTTTGTATCTATAGGCATGAGGCGGTTCACCTACCTATGGATGGTGTACTTGATGTACTATTTTTTGTAAACACTGATGACACATTGACCGATATATATATGTATGGATATCCATTTTTGACATCTTTATGGTGTTCACTTATGTTGATGTTTTTTAGTGATTTTTCGATGATGTCTAATCTATATGATGTTGATAGATTTTTTGATGATTTATGTATGTGTATGGGTATATTGATGTGATAAATGCCAATCTAACACTAGGTTAGCCATATTATCTTCTATTTGATTAAACTATCTTGGAATATGTGTAAATGTGATGGAATCAAAATGTCAGAATAAAAATCTAACTTGCAGGTATTTGCAAAAGAGGCAAGGATCGCAGACACGGTACACATTGTTGAGATGGAGGACAACAAGTTGGGAATCTAATAAAATGCTAAGGTAATGAATATGGCGATGATTGGGCTCAACAAGGAGGCCAATGGAGGTTGTGTACTCTACTTGGTTATTGGTTGCTAAACCCAAGAATATGCCACTAGAGTGGAGTAGCTCATGTGAGGGTGAATAGAGGGCCCAAGCAAATGAAGTGAGACTCTATGTTCAATGACTAACTTTGTCGGCGTAACTGATGTGGTAGGCCGATGGAGGAGGCATCTGTCAATAAATTCTTTTATAGATTATACGTAAGGGATGGGAAAAGAAGATTAAAAACTCTAAGAAAAAAAGTACAAAAAAGAAAAATCCTAGTGTAGAATGGCTATGATAAGGTGTAAAATTTATTTAAGTACAATTTGTTGATGGGTTCTTTGAGAGGGTGTCCTTCGAGAGAGGCCAGAATGTAAGCACATATAGTGAGCCAATGTTGGATGATGTAAGGTCCATTCCATAGTGACTCGAATTTTCCATGGCCGAGGGTATCATGAGAGATATTGTAAGCAAGGTGTTATTGGATAAATCCATAAGTGCGGACACAAACCGATCTCCCTAGATCCACCTAGATCTAGAAAAAAGAAAGACAAAACATGACTCTTTCCCTTGATTCTAACCATTGAATTAAATAGGAGGAAAGAACAAAGAACAAACCTTATTATCGCTTCCTATGGTCTTTGTTGCTCCCGCTTCACTCCAGTGCTCTCGTGCAGTCCATACCAAGACAACACAAACCAACCAAAGTGAAGAAAGCACAATCTATTCAACAATCAATCTATGTATATGATCAAGGAATTATACAATAAAGTGGAAATAGCTTTAAGGGAAAGGGACATATTACTGTATCATATTAATGGAATGTAAAGATTACAACCTAAGCCTTGATGTTGCAAACTTCCTTTCGATGACCCTGGGCTCCGAGACAAACACTTTCTCACTTGCATGAAGAAGATCAACTCTTTTGATAGGCTTGCTATAGTCTCCAAGCTGTTGTAGTTTCAGTCCTTCACATATTCTTTCACCAATTCTCCAATGAATCTTGCTTAACCTTCTTTCTTAACCTTCTTGCTTATCTTTTTCCATGAGAATTCCCTCAATATATAGGAGAGAATGAATTAGTTACTTGGATAAGAATGATCCCAAAATATCAGGGAATCCAGTACTAGGATAACCATTCGAATGCCATCTCATCCTTCTAGAAGATTCACTTCTAGAAGATTCCCTTCTAGAAGCATCGATAATTCATATTTTTCCTTGCTTTAGAAAGAGTTCGCACCCTAGCAGTTCAACATAGTGCGAAATTCTCGCACCCTATCTTAAGGCATCCTGTGAGAATCATGCATTCTCGCAGGAAAATATACTAGTAGCCTGTGAACAATCTTCAAAAATGAGTTTTCTAGAAGAGATGAAAATAACTTTTTCTCAGGAGAAAGTTCTTATGAAGAGCCTGAGTATACCATCATCAATACATCATCTTGACGACCAAAATCATGGGTAACAGAATGCCCCCCAAAGTATTAGGTTGGAACTAGTGACATCCGATAGACTTTGTAAGCTGCATGTGTGTGTTGAGAACCAGAAGCACACCTAATCGGAAACTTGCAAACAACCAAGCATCTGCAGAATATCATATACACCAATTCTGAGGTAGGCATTCCCATACTCAGATCATAGATTGATGAAAAATGTAGACCTGGGTCATGGCCACCAATCATACACTGTGGATCCATACCATCGAAATATAGCATAGCCACTAGGAATACACTGTGGATCTATGCGAAAAATTTAAAATCAAGACGACATATCCACAAGACATACACAGTAGATCTATGTGTCGCAAATTATACATACTCCATCGCAACCTGGATATCTAGGGTCTTCAATATCGTCAACCAAAGTACGAATCTAACCATGTAATTACATGCGTTGAAGTTGAACATGGTAGAAACCACTTGATTACCAGTCAATGATAAAATCGTTAACAAGTGCAAGGGAAATCACCATTGATATCAATGATTCCCAAGGTACCATAGTACAATCCATCGAGTGTGAATAAACGAATTGATATCGAACATATGAAAGAAATCTTTCGATAAGGGGTCAATGATGTAAACCCACTGTCGAAAGTGAGGAAACCTACCATTGAGGCATGCAAGCTCCAAGGTACCAAATAATTTCTAAGTCTTGATTCTGGATCATGAGCTAAAGTCGACAGAACAAAACTCATCACAGGAGGGCCTTGATGTATCCCCCATCAATGACACGAAATGAGTAACATAGTTTGAAGGTGAAACAGAGTATTTTGCAAATTGGACTGGACACAGGGAAGGCCGACACAGAGAGAATGGATAACTGCAGATGGCCGACTCAATATAAGTTCCATATGGACTTCTCTTGAACATATGAATGACACGACCAATGATTTGGAAACATTGACTCAAAGACGACACAGGGAATGACCTTGTAATCAATCAAATGAGAGACAAATGGATTTCCCAAACCTGCTTCAAATGATGAACAGGGGGTGTCATGTTCAAGAGCAACACTTACTGCCAATTAACACGAAAATGAAAACATATCCCTTTCCCAAATTTTCCCCCACCATTTCTGGCGAGTACCTCTTTATTTTTAAGCAAGCTTGAGGAGGATAACATATGCTTGTTGATGTAAGCTCATCCTTCGGACGAGTCCCTCTGAGTATTTTTAACGAACCCTAAGAAGGAGTGGTTCAGTCCCATCACGGGTTTGACAATGTTTGTTTAGCAAGTCCAGAGCTAGAAAACTCGAAGGTTTTTCAAGATTATAGAGTTTGGAAGAAACACTTAAAATAGAACACTCTCAGTTCCTTTTTCATAAAATAGTCTGGACGAGACCGAAAAAGAGATAAATTATCGCTCACCAGACTCTTACTTCAAATACTTTATCGAGCGTGAAAATATCAAGGTCGCTCAGTGATCTTTTCATGTTTAGAGAGTCTGAAAAGAGCTTAAAGAGGACTCCAGGGAGGTTCCTTTTTCGTATAACCTAGTTGAGCCCGAAAAAGTGATAAAAGTATACTCAGTTACATTCTCATTGATTTACGAGCATGAGAAAGAACAAAGACTAAGCTCAATAAATTATTATCATGTATTTACGAGCATGAGAAAGAACAAAGACTAAGCTCGGGATTGTTTTCATTTTTATGCAAGCTTTAAAACAAAACAAAACTATGCTTGGGATAGATTTTAATTTTTACACAAGCTTAAAAACAAAGCAAAACTATGCTTGGACCTGGTTTCATTTTTACGCAAGATTGAACCAGAGGAAACTATGCTTGAGGTAAGTGGTTTCATTTTTACACAAGCTTGAACCATATAAAACTATGCTTGGACTTCCCAATGCATAACACATGGATGGTGGGTACTTAGCCCCCGACTTAAGAAACTAGCGGCTTATATTCAACATGAAGTCTATAGGCTGAGGAAAATGCCCCCCAAGCTTCATTTCATCCAACGACAAAGGCGAAGGAAAAGAAGCTTCAAATACTAGACGAAGGACTTGACTCAAACAGAGAGGGGGAAAACTATTTCATTTTTTAATGAGCTTGATATAGAAACAAGAACTATGCTTGTAGACTCTATTTCATTTTTTAATGAGGTTGCTACAGAGATGCGAAAACTATCCTCAAGTGGTTTCATTTTTTAACGAGATTGAAATTAGAAAACTATGCTCAAAGACCTCTGTTTCATTTTTTAACGAGGTTGCCTGAGAGACGCAAAAAATATCCTCGGAGTCTTCTTGATCATGGATTCCAGGAGGACAATGCTCCAGAAGGAGACCATGCCAAGGGACAAAACTCAATCATGGCTTTCAAGAGGTCTTCACTAGAAGGAAGAAACACACTCTGGAAGGACACCATGTCGATGGTCGTGATAAGAGTAAAGAGATCAGGCTCTAACAACCCTATCAAAGAGATCGCCATGGCAACTACTGGATCTAAATCATCAAAAGTTGAAGCCATGGGTGAAAATGCCACATAATTGACCTGTGGTGGGGGCGATACCTTCTTCATATAAGAACCATTCAGGGAAGCAATTGAGTCAGGGCCAATGAATGAAAGTTGGTCAACAGTCACAACTCGTCCATCGTGAGGGAAAGATATCACGCGAAAAAGAGTAGACATAATAGATTTCATGGCATAGACATAATCTCACCCAAGGAGTAAATAAAAATCCAAGGGGTATTGGAATACCATTACATCAATGAAGACATTTTTCCCTCCCAAAGTTACAGGAAACTGAGGAAGGGTCCCTAAAGGTTGACTAGTTCTTCTGTTAAAAGCTAACAGATTATGCGTAACCGGCACAAGTGGAGGACAACCCAAAGCTTGCCAAACAAAAAAAACAAAATACTAACGGATGAACCTTCATCTATCAGTTTTTGGGGAACATCCCGACCACAAACCTGTACTGTAATATGGAAAGGAATGTGAGAGGGAAGACAAGGTCCAGTTAGCACACCCCAATCAAAACGGATGGCCTCTGGTCTACGAAACCAAAGATTCTAGGTTCGATCCCCAGTATGGTTGCCAATTTTGTTATTGGATAAATCCATAAGTGCAGACACAAACCCATCTCCCTAGATCCACCTGGATCTAGAACAAAGCAATATAGAACATGACTCTTTCCCTAGATTCTAACCATTGAATTAAATATGAGGCAAGAACAAAGAACATACCTTATTATCGCTTCCTATGGTCTTTGTAGCTCCCACTTCACTCTAGTTATCTCGTGCAGTCCAAACCAAGACAACACAAACCAACCAAAGTGAAGAAAGCACAATCTATTCAACAATCAATCTATGTATATGATCAAGGAATTATGCAATAAAGTGGAAATAGCTTTATGGGAAAGGGACATATTACTGTATCATATTAATGGAAAGCAAAGATTACAACCTGAGCCTTGATGTCGCAAACTTCATTTCAATGGCCCTTGGCTCCGACACACACACTTGCTCACTTGCATGAAGAAGATCAACTCTTTTGATAGGCTTGCTATAGTCTCCAAGCTACTGTAGCTTCAGTCCTTCACACAATTCTTTCACCAATTCTCCAATGAATCTTTCTTAACCTTCTTTATTAACCTTTTCCATGATAATTCCCTCAATATATAGGAGAGAATGAATTATTTACTTGGATAAAAATGATCCCAAAATATCAGGGAATCCAGTACTAGGATAACCATTCGAATGCCATCTCATCCTTCTAGAAGATTCCCTTCTAGAAGCATCGAGAATTCATCTTTTTCCTTGTTTTAGAAAGAGTTCTCACCCTAGCAGTTAAACACAGTGTGAACTTCTCAAACCCTGGCTTAAGGCAGCCTGTGAGAATCATGCATTCTCATAGGAAAATATACTAGTAGACTGTGAACAGTCTTCATAAATGAGTTTTCTGGAAGAGATGAAAATAACTTTTTCTCAGGAGAAAGTTCTTATGAAGAGCCTGAGTATACCATCATCAATACATCATCCTGACGACAAAAATCATGGGTAACACAAGGACGAGGTCCCCTTCATTGAATGAGTGAAGGTTGACATGGTGATCAAAGGTGGCCTTTGACCATTTCTTGGCTGCCTCATTGTTCTATAATGAAGATCGACGATCTTCAACCAGGGACTCTAAGTTCAACAAATGATGCCCCATTGGAGAAGTGCCTGGTAATAGCTCAATAGTGGTGCGTAAGGTGGGAATCTCACATTTGATGGGAAGAGTGGCCTCAACCCCATGGACTAGATGAAATGGTGTGAAACTAGTGGTTATTTTAACTACCATGCGATAAGCCCATAGCGTGGAAAATAACATATGATGCCAATTAGTCTTATGTTTGTTAACTGTGTGCTGCAACATGATTTTGAGGACCTTGTTGACTGCTTCTACCTGTCCGTTAGACTGAGGATAGTATGGGGAGACAATATCATGGGAGAACCCTAACCTGGGTGACAGTTCGATGAAAATTTCATTCTCCAAGTGTTTCCTGTGATCAGAGACTAGTTGGAGTGGTACTCCAAAGTGGGAGATGACGTGTTTAAAGAAAAAATGTGTTGTAATGTCGGCGGTGTTGTTGAAGGTGGGCATGGATTTGGCCCACTTGGTTAAGTAATTGACTGCAACGACGATGTATTTATGTCCATTTCTAAATGGAGGGTTTCAAGTCATGAAGTCTATGCCCCATTTGCAAAAGGGGCCGACAATAATGACTGGGTGTAGAAGAGCAAGTGGTGCTCATAATTTGTTGGCATAAAGATGACATTTGTCACATTGCTTCATAATGTGGATGCAATCGTGAAACAATGTAGGCCAAAAGTAGTCGTAGCGAATGATTTTTTGACCAGTGGACATCCCAGAGAGGTGGCCCCCGCAAGCACCACTAGGGCAGTCATTCAGGATTCGATCGACCTCATCAATAGTCAAACATCGACGGAGTATAGTGTCCTGCCTTCATTGATATAATATATCATCGATAAGGAGGTAGTGGGGATCCTGGTGATGAATACATCGACGATCATCTTGGGAGAGGTGGTTTCTGAATTTCTATGTTTAGAGGTAGACGAGAAGATCGTTGTACCAAGGGTCATCTGAGGGGATGTAAAAGAGATGTTTGTTGGGGAAGTCATTATTGACGGGGGTACTGGTAGTATCATAGAGAAATTTCATGATGAGTTCGGCAAGGACGAGGGATTTCTTTCTCTTAGGTGTTGCAAATTTGAGGTCATACACCTGAAGGATGACAATCCATCAGGAAAATTTACCATTAATTTGTTGGCAACTGAGCAAGTATTGCATGGGGTTGGAATATGCTATGACTTTGGTGGTTCGAAGCAGAATGTAATGGCGCAGTTTCTGGACTAAGAGGACAAATGCAAGGGCCAATTTCTCTTTGTTATTGTATTTCAAAGGTGTCCCTAAAATATATTTACTAGTGTAGTAAGTTACATGCTCACAATCATCATCCCCTAGTTGGATGATAACTCCTTCTACTGAGATGGTTGAGGCTGATATATAGAGGATATAGTCACGATTATAGTCAGGTGGACTAATCAACGAGATGTTGGAGAGTGTCGCTTTAATATCATCAAAAGCAGTTTAGGCATGTCAATCCAAATTAAATGGGATGTCATGGCGAAGCGAGCGAATGAATCCATGCGAACGAGTGGCGTAATTTGAGACAAAGCGTCATAAAAAGTTAGCCTTTCCTTGTAGGCTCTGCAGTTGATGTAAATTCCGAGGTCATGGATATTTTTTTATGGCTTGGACTTTGAGGGGATCCACAGTAATGCCACTTTGGGAAACGATGAACCCAAGGAGGTTCCTAGTGGTGACACAGAACACACACTTGAGGGGGTTCAAGCGGATTTTGTACTAACGAAACCTGTGGAAGATGATTCATAAATCATTGATATGTTGAGTGTGTTTATTGGAGAAAGTTTTGATGTCATCCAAGTATGCGAGGATGATATGAGCCATATCATGAAAGATGTATGTCATGGCCCATTAGAAAGTGGTGTCAACATTCTTGAGGCCAAACGACATGACATGATATGAAAATGTGCCCTAGGGGATAGTGAATGTGGTTTTGTACTAATTATCTGGTTGAATTTGAATTTGGTTTTAGCCACAGAAACCGCCCATGAAGGACAAAGCCTCGTGGTCGATGCAATCATCAATAATTTGGTCAATAAAGGGCGTTGGAAAATTATCTTTTGGACATGCATGGTTGAGATCGTGAAAGTCCGTACAGACATGGATGGTGCCCTATTTTTTATTAATAGGGATAGGGTTGGAGACCCATGATATATAGGCGATGGGGTAGATGAACCCAGTAGCGCATAATTTGTCAATCTCGGCCTTGATGGCCACTGATTTGGATGGGTGTACAAGACATTGTTTTTTACAGACAGGTGTGATATCAAGCTAGGTGTCTATACTATGTTCGATAATAGAGGGATCAAGACTAGGAATCTCTATGTATGACCAAGCAAAAATTCCCTGGTATTCCTGGAAGAGATATTTGTAGGTAGTAATTTATTCATGAGAGCATGCAACACCAATGGTGATTTCCTCTATGACTCCAGATTTTCTAGAAATATCGATTTTGATGGTGGGGGGAATATTGGCCATATTGCCTTCTTCAAAAGCATCGGGGGAAGGGATGGGGTTATTAAACCAATATATATGCCCCGATGGGAGAAAAGATTTGGTTTCAACTGCGTATATGGGGGTTTTGTTAGGAGGCATGAAGTCTTCCTATGAAGGAAAGAGCGTTATGTGATGGAGCACATCCCATGGGAAATTAGGTTTAGTTAACTCCGCAAGGATGTCTTAGTTGCAGTAAAATTTTTGAGAATATAGGGGATCGAGAGGAGTGAACCTAGTGACTGTCACCGTGTGGTTGTATTCTGGTGGTAAATAAGCAGGGGGGGTGACGCAAGGGGATTGTAATGGTTCGCTCGACATGAAACAAATATCAAGATACTATGGGTTGAAAATAGTAGTTGGGCATAGAATTTCCGTGGGGAAATGAATTGGAGAATTGGGGGGATTTGGGGGAAAACCCTCATATAAATCATCCAAGAACCATGGGGGAGTAGGGAGGGCCTCAGGTTCGGGTGAGAAGATATGAACCACATCAAGTGATGGGGTAGGGGTACTGACTAGTTCTGTTGGACGGGGGGGTGTAGGGTTTTGAATAAGGGCCATTTGGCGATGCATGTATTCAATGATCATAGGACATTGATATGTGAAATGATCAAGTGATTTCCATAGAGAGAAATGACACCTTATACATTCGTTGACTGAGGTCCTGACATAATAGATGTCAATGACATGTGTTGGGGATGATGTAGATGGGGTGGGTTCTTGCTTAAAGCTCTAGCGTACTGTTGTTAGTGTCTATCAGAATTGAGGTAATGCTAGACAATGGTGTGTATAATGGTCATATTCTGAACAGATGGCACATGTGAATTTGGTTCATAGTCCTTTTCTACTTGTGTTAGGGGAGATAGCGACAGTACCGGATGAAGCAATGAGTAGTGGTGGTTCTCGAGGGAGTTGAATTAGATTGCATAGCTCTAGTAGAGATGGGCATTTGTTGGTGGGGTGTCTGTATTTCTCTCATAGTGTGAAAGGAGGTTGGACATGTGGGGGAAGTGCAGCGGTGGGTTCTTTCTTTGGGGTGTGGGTGGGATGGTGGGGGTAAGTATTGGAATATGCATCAGGATTTCTTCTGTTTGGGGAAGGAGGGATGGTTGAGGGACCATCTCAAGCGGATGTATATACTAGAACGGGATTTCCAACACCATATTAGGAAGGGTTAGCGTTGCAGCTACTTGGAAAGATTGTACACCCAGTGTGGGGTAAAAAAAGGGATTTGGGTAATGGCTTGGGGGACTATTTGCCAAACCGGGATATGGCCTTGGGGTAAGGTGAAATCAGGAACAGGTGAATATGGAGGGTTTTCAGAGAATTATTGAGGAAGAAGCTGTGCGACTAATGGAATGTCAGATATAAGAGAGGCCTCATTGGGAGGAAGGGTATCTCCAATTTTAGTTCCATTAGATGAGATGACACATAGTTGTGCAGAAGGAGAAATGAGTGGTGGTTCTCCATGGTATGTCCCTAACAAGGATGGGTCTTTGAAAATTATGGGGCCCATATCGATGAGTGGGTAAGTATTAGGATTAGTGTGGACGAAAGGGAGGATGTTATCAATGTTGGCAGATGGGTTAGGATCATAATGTGAGACTTGATCGATGGTGATGATATTCCCATTATGGGGGAACATCATCCTTTGAAACACATAAGAGGCTAATGCCTTCATAGTGTACATGTAGCTACATATAAACAAGATATTGTAATCGAGTGGGGCATTGATAACCTCAATTTCAATAAGAATGGTTTTTCCCCTGAGTTCAATGGGGAAATTTTAGAAGAGCCCCTCATGAGAATAGGATCATCCATCATAAGCCCTCAAAGTAATGGCATATGGTATGATCTCTGGAGAGCCAATTTTCTTCCAGACAGTTTTGGAAATGATGCATGTGGATGCACCTTCATCAATAATGCAACAGTGGACTGTGATGTTCCAAATTTTAACCGGTATTTGGAAAGCTACCAAAGCGGGGAGACGAGGTTCCCCACTATCAATATTGATGGTGATGAGTCGAGTATCAAATGGCCCCAGAGAGAAAAGTAATGACTTATGTTGAGTAGGACAGGTTTGAAGAACTTCTAAGACTGACATGGCAGTGAGGGATTGTGCCAAGTCATTGATGAGACTATAATTGTGGGCCACCCTAGCCTAAGGATTGTTGACATTCCTTTGTAATGGGATGTGAGGGATGCCAAGAGGTGTTTTAGTATTAGGGAACAAAATCATCAAAGGTGGGCTAGTTGTGGCTGGGGTGGCCTCGGAGGTAGTGGGAGTAGGGTCAGAGGGTGCACTATATTGACTACTATGTGTTTGTAGGAGGACTTCTTCCTCACTAGTGAGGAGGATAGTGTGATCTATAGAAGGGAATGGATTGGCATACTGTCCTATATATGGTGGGGCTGAATGCATCTCTTGTTGGGTGTTCATCACCCCTTGGTGTGGTATGGGGTTTTGTAACACAACTGGGGGGGTTGTTGCACATATTTTTTTGGGGCCTGCTGGGGAGTAGGCAGTACTGGGTGACGTGGTCCATTTCCAAATTCTTTCATCTATTTGAAGTCTGTAATTTGGGGGAAATGGTGATTATAATGGCCATACTCACCACAATGGGTGCAAGGGAAGTTTGTCCTAGTATTTTTGTTGTTCTTCCCTTGGCGTTTGTTTTTATTTCTCCCTTGGGGTTTTGGTTCCCCTAGTTTTGGTTTCCCCCGATAGGTTGGTTCTAGTTTCCTCCTGGTCCAGGATTATTATTGTTTAATTTTTTTCCTTTCTTTCTGGCATTGTTTGACTGATGGGTCAGATTAGCTGTATTCATTTGTTCAAAATTTTGATACTATTGAATGGGAGAGGGTTGAAAAAATTAACCCCAATGTGTGGTTTCCCTTGTGGAGAAGTAATGGTCTGGGGAGGATTAGGAAATGGAAAGTACGGATTATTCTGTGGTAATGATTTGTAGGGTGTAGAGGAAGGAGTGGCATTTTCACTGGTGCGTAGGGTGTAATAAGAGGTAGAGGGGGTCACAAAACTATGTTGGTCCACAAAGCGTGTTGTGGGTGCTAGTGGCAGTATGCAGGGCGTGTTGTGGGTGTTGGTGATGGTTCGTTGATGGCTGGAGGAAAGGTCAACGAGTATGGTTGCTAATAAGGGGGAGGAGGATGTTGGGCTCTAAATGTGTCCTAAAAACAACCTTGGTTTGACATTAATTTATCAACCCGAGGATTCATCTTTTATCTCAAGAACATCAACAAAGTCTATGTAGATAGCTTGTAGAGGCTAAAATTGTGTAGCTAAAGCAAACCTAAGTTTATCCACAATCAAGTTCCTCAAATTTTCATTTAAATATTCTAAGATTAAGATCTTACTTAACAGAATTGAAATCTAATTGCTAACATGTTGTGAATAAAAAGGAACTAGCTAACTTGCTAAATTCATTTAACTGAAAAGAAATGATTGAATCTGAGTAAAGACTTGCATAATTAACTATCAACTAGGAATTGAATTGCTGGAAAGGAAATAGAGAATTATTCTAATGGAAAGAAACTACAATTGTAATCTAATCGTAAGGAACAACAAACATAATTGAATGTAAAGGAACAACAATTGTAACTTTAACTGAAAGGAACGAAAATTGTAACATATTCAAAAGGAACAACAAATGCGAATCTTAAGTAAAAGGAATAGAACGTATGAAAACATGAGGAACTGCCAAGAAGAAAACTACAATAATGGAAATTGGAATCAACAATCATTAACACTCAAGAGAGATATCTATATTTTGTATGCAAACCATATGAAATCATTAACACGCTTATGCATTTGTCTTAACTATTGTGAAATGGAATTGAATCGTAAAACAAAAATCAAACTGATACAATTACAGTTGAAACAATATCTCCTTTAGATTGGGTCCTTGGTCCTTAGAAGCAGTGCTACTAGAAACTCAATATATATAAATAGTGAAAATGATCGAATCTTTTATTAACTTCATAGTTGGTACATCATTCACAAAAACAGCTTGTGCAGAGTAACTCTGAGTCTGAATACTTGAATGCAATTCTTAGATTGGCTTTTAGGATCTATTCTCCTCTATATATACAATAATCTAAGTAAATCAAGCCATCCTGTGGATTGAAAGATCCTCAGGATTTCTTTACTATTATAAAGTTACAATATAGAAAATCAAATCATCTTTAAAACTGCTTTTGCACCAAAAGTCCTTAACCTCCAATGGCTCACACATCTTCAATATTTATTTTGCTATTTCAGTTTTGACAATATTTAACCAATCCCGTAACAAAATCAAACAATTCCAACCATATTTTAGAATATATTCATCATGACTTCAATAATATCACTAGAAGACATATTAATCATTTTCTATTCTATTTATCCCTAAATAACAAAAAATTCACTCAAGATTGTATCACAAACTGTGGGAAAAAGGAGGATATTTGTACCTTTTTCATAACCCAAAATACCCCATGACTTACCTTATTGCATGTCCTCATGCAAGTTGAGATCTTACATGGAAAGAAGTTATGATGTAAGGAGGTAAATTTGGTTCACCGGATCTCCTAAACCCATTACTTATTCTGAGCTCTTCAAAAGCATCATCCTCCCTTTTCTTGTTAATTTGATAATCCTTCTGGTAACTTTCTGGAGGAAACCAAAGGATAGGGGGATTATACCTACACCCAATCCAAGAATTTCCTTCCTCCAAGAGAAGTCTATAATACCTTTCCACTCTATAGGTATCTGCAAAGAAATTCCTGAACTTGAAGGGCTCCCTAATTTTGACTTCATTGGAGGATGCATCCCATCTCACCTTAGAAGCAACAAGAGATTCTTATTTGAGTTATCTA
>JZKD02S0234799.1:314131-334049 GCA_000966675.3 Picea glauca
AAGGTTTTACAATGAAATATATCCAATCAAGAATGCTCAAGAACATAAGTCTGACACAACATTAGCAATCAGATGATAAATCAGTGATCAAGTATCAACCAAAGACGACGACAATTTGATTAACGAAAGAAGTGTTTTTCACACTTGCAGTTGTGAAAACTAAAAACGAAATTGAATTGAAATTGTCGCAAAAATGAGACGAATGTCCATTAGCACAATGCGACAATACTTTTGTCGTAATACGACAAGGGGTGTAGGCATATTTCTTGAGAGCAATAAAAAAAAAAGGGTTGGCTGCCAACAATGTCTGAGACTTGTGTCATATACCGATATGATCGGCTGGGCTCTGGATAAAGTAGATATCCCAACAAGAAGCATTCTGAACGAGCAAGGAGCTGTCGTCGGCTCATTCAGGCCTGAGCACATTCAAGTAATGTATAATCTCTCACCCAATTATAGACATACCTTTAATTATGAGTTTTTAGCTGAGTTTCAAAGAAAAGAATGCATTGAAGTGGGCCAGACATACCCCGACATGATTAAAGGATGGGCCAGGGCTGAAAATAAGTTTAGGGCTGATTTACATGGGATTTATGCCACATCTTCCTTAAACGAATATATCGTGTATGTAGAAATGATGTTATGTAGAATTTTAGGGAGAAAGGATCCTTGTCACTTTCATGCAGACTGGACACCTTTCCTAGAGGAAGTTTCAGAAGGATGTAGTTTTAACTGGCATAAAATTTTGTCAGATAACCTCACATCAGAGGTTGTAAATTACAAAGCAGCCAAGTCAAAAGGACAACCAGTGTATTTTTATATGTCTTCATATATTATGGATGCCATTTGTTTTATGACCCCTTTCCCATTAATGAATTGGAGTTGGAATGTTTCTTGCCCAGAGCCTATTCATAAGTACCACTCAGCTCTCTAGGAAGAAAATGCAAAAGATTTTTTTTATGATGTTTGTCATTATGTAATTATCCCTCTGCACAAAATATTCTTTGGATGCGAACCCCCTCGCATTTCTGACGCAGTCATAGAAAGCCTCAAATCGGTTGTTGACTGGTTTATTGAGGAAAATTTTTCCTATGTTAGGGTTTATGGTTGTTCCATTCTGCCTCACGCACTCCCGAAGTTTTTACCAGACAGATTGGTATGCATAGAAGTGGCTCATCAGTTAGCCAAGGGTGGTATTGGGCTAGAATTAAAAGCCCTTCAGAAAAAAGCATGGCCATCTTTCCCTGTTCATATCGGGAAATTTACTTTATCAAACTTAGGGCATTCTAAGGTGGAGGCCGATTCATTGGAGGAAGTTAAGCTAGTAGACATCGAGCACAGGAAACATGACCCTTATCAAATAATTAGTCGGCATTATATACATTGTAATTTAAAATCTTATGAACATGAAGTTTCTGTTTATGATGATATTTTCAAAGATGTTAAATCTTATGAGGAAGTGCAGAATAGAGTACAGGCCTTGTCACCTGACTCACAGGTAGGGTTTGCATATTTTCAATGACATAGGCGGAGCTGTCTGCCGAATATTTTACAAGGTGAAATATCGACTTCATTGCCAGAACAGGAAGAAACCCCTCCAAGGTTTGAAACTGATACTCAGGATAAATCAAGTGACAAAGATAAGTTGAAATATCCTGAAATACCTCCTCAAAACATAGAGGGTTCTCAGATAAAAGAACCAGTGACAGAAAAAGGAAAAGGATTGGAAACAAGTCCAATAATTCTAGATGATATTTCAGAAAAGATTGGAGGAACTGCTTCAAAGGAACTTGGCAGTCCTATCATAGCTTTGACTCCACTACAATCTACTTTTGGAACCCCTCATGAAGGAGTTCTATATGTTAGGGACCTAGAGTCGATTTCAAGAGATGAAATCCCCTCATCTGATTATTTTTTCAGCAAAAAACGAAGAGTTGTCTTGAAATAGGAAATTCATCCTGTAGGAGAAAGATCGATTAAGAAGCATAGAGTCATCATAGATGGGAACAAGGATGGAGAGTTCTCTACAAAATTAGTAGGAACAATGGGTGCTATAGCATCAACTAATATATATTATGTGGGAAATCTAAAAACTATGCTTGAGCAGAAGGATCAAGAAATAATTCAGTTGCAAGACAGATTAAAGGAAAATGAAAGAAATATTGCCTGGGGAATACAGAAGGGTCTAGAACAAGCTAGACTCAAAGACATGCAAGAAATCCAAAAGTTGAATAAAAACTTGGATGAAGCAAAACACATGATATAGGTCACTCAAGAATAGGTTCAAAATCTAGGATAAAAAAATAAACTTTTGCAAGACAAGATTATTTCTATTGCTAACCAGGTAATTGAAATCGAACATTTCAGGACGCAGGCATCAGAGATATATGCAAAAATAGAAGAGGAACAACAAAAATTATTCTGTAATCTGGAAACAATCCAGAACTATTTTCAGGAATCAAATAGATCCATGGAATAGGTGTTCCAGAAAGAAAGAGAAGCAAAAGCAGCGAGAACTACTTTTCAGAAAGAAGTGGCTTCTTCATTAAAAGATGAAATTGGAAAAAATCAGAAATTATCTGTTTCTGAACAGGTAAAAGGAGATATAATGATAAAATTCTGGGAATCCAAATTGGCTCAATATAAAAGAATTACAAAAGAAGTTAACGAAGACTGTCAAGGAATATTCAATCTCTTTGAAAAGGATTCATTAAATATCGGGGTAGATGGTTGTTCTGGGTTATTAGGAAAAATCAACATTTCCAGGCATCAGTTGAAGTCAAGAGAAGAGATCGAAGAAAAGAAAGCATAAATTTCAAATATTAAATTGGTCAACATTATAGAAATCAATAAGTGGATGGTGAATTCGAGTTTAAAGTTGAAAACAGTGAAGTTCACGGAAAGTATGATAGAAAGTAGATTGCCATAATTACAGAGGAGATTTTTCTCCTTTGAAGCTAATGAGATACCTGAGGCTCCTAGGATCTTAGTAAAATTTTTGGGAAAATGTGTTCAATGCGTTGAAGCAGAGAAAGAAAGTTCATCAACGCAAATTTAAAACTCTTTAAATGTTTTTATTTATTAGAATTTTGAAAGAAATTGTAAACGGTTGACATTATTTTATGTAACCGTAATATTAGGGAGTTGGTTAGTTACCAACAAGAAACTTTGATAGAAATGTATAAATATAGTTTCAAAAGGCTGAGCAAGGGCTTCAGAAATTTTGGAGATAGCTTTTTTTGTAATTTCAGTTTTGAAGTTCATCGGAATATAAATCGCAAACGAGATTTTGGATCCTGCAACTTTGTAACTATGTGTCTTCCCCTGTTTATCATGCTTTGTTAAATTTTCCTTCTAAATGTTTTTTCTAACAAGTAATCAATTTGAATTTATATACATCTTTGTTTCTTAATTTAGATTGGTTTGGATGTTGAACGTGTTACAGTCTTTCCTCTAAAATTACTTTAGTAATTTTAAGACCTGTAAAAGCTTTTGTTCCTTAAAATTTAACTCTATTAGAAATCTTGTTTTTCTTTCATCATCGTCAATAGAAATATAAGATTCTTTCTTGATAAAAGACTTATATTTCTCTGTATTTTGTTTCATTGTTTACAATTTCAAAATTGTTACAAAACCAGGAAACGACCTTGAATGTGTTTTTACATTACTGTTTTAGATTTTAAAATTGTTTTCATTGATCTCATCTCTGGAAATCTGAAGTAACCAATTGATTAGAAAAACCCATTTATAAACCTTTTAAACCTTATCATCCATGACTTTCCCTAGTAGCAGACAACCTAACGTAGAACCGGGCCTTCAGGATCAAACCAACATTGCCCTAAGTTTATTTATCACTATTTTACAAACAACTACCAATAGGGTTGAGTTAGAACGATCATGGGATGATATTGAGAAAGACATTAGCATCCAAGAGCAACAGGAAGAACAAAAGAGATAGTTGAGAAACTGAATCTGTTCTGATCTTTCTTTGATACTTTATTTCTAAATCTTTTTATTAAAATTATTTTCAGATGCCTTGACGGTATGTTTTATAGCCTTAAAATATAAACTCAGGAACAACAATTATAATATGAGGTAAATTATCATTCAAGTATATTTGTATGTATATAGGGAAAGGAAACGAATTATGGTGGTTATAGGTTATGAACAAGATTTAAAATATTTTGAAGAGATTAATCCAAAAACAATTTGATAAGGTATGAGAGATAGTCCACAAATAGTGACAAATCATTACCATGATAAATAGAAGTAATGTTAGTGAAAATTATTTGATGAAAGGCATACCCCAAAGGAATGTCTAGCATTTGAACATCAATAACATAAAGGAATGACAATAAGGAAGAATGCAGAAGGAGCAGTAGTTGTTCCTTTTAAAGGAACAAAAAGTTGTGTGAAGGGAACAACAGTTGTTCCTTTCAAATGAACAACAATCGATACTCAAAGGAACAATAGTCGCGCGAAGGAACAACAGTTGTTCCTTTCAAATGAACGACATTTAATAATTTTTAACCATCTCAATGGATAATTTTGGAAACTTCCCCATGGAAATATTTGTTCTTTTGTTGAATATAAGTTTGATTATTCATAAACTAAATTCATTCAATTATTATGGGTTAGTTTATTTCATAATTGAGTATGGGATGGGTTGTTGATGTCATGAGTTCATTATGGTTTTCCTATTACCATTGTGGAGCACGACATATTCATTTTTCTATGAAAGACTGGGTCTGAGTGCTAGGATAAAGCAAGAGTGTGGAACAGAAAAGAGTGTTAATTGTGTTGATTATAGTTATCCTCCCTATTTATCAAAAACAAAATGAAAAGAAAAAGAAAAACTAATACGTAATGAAAACTATATACAGTATGTACAGTGTCAACAAAATTCATTATTTATGGAGTTGGGGTGGATGGATTACCTTCCCAGCCAACCAAAATTTGAACGATGGGATCCTTACTTACTTCCTGGTAGAAAGATTCTTTTGAAGGCGGATGATGGTAAAGTCGTAGCTAGTGCCCATTAACCAGAAATGGAGAGCCAAACCCATCGATGGTGCTTAAAGTGATCATTCCATTAACATGGACTTCCTCAATTTCATATGGTCCCAACCACTGTGTCTGTAATTCTACTAAAAAATCGTGAAATTTGGAGTCATAGAGAAGCACCCATTCACCCTTCTTGAATGATTTCTTATTGATATGCTTGTCATGGCAGGTCACTCTTTGTTACTGAATAATATTTGGGCACTCCACAATAGATAGGCGTGATTCATCAAATTCATTGAGTTGTTGAAGGCATTGTTTATGTTTCATTGTTAGATCCATGCTAATTTCCTGGGCCATCCTTAGGGTCTTAATCTCAAACTCGATTGGGAATATGGGTTCTTTACCATAGACTAGGTGATAAGGAGAGTAGCCAGTGGTGTTACGCCATGTTGTATGATAAGACCATAAGACATTTGGAAGCTCAATATCCCAATTCTATTAGTTTGTTGAGACAGTCTTTGTCAAGATTGCCTCCAGGAGCTTATTTGTTCTTTCTACTTACCTATTTGCCTATGGGTGATATGGAGAAGTATATTTGTGCTTAATATGATAGTTTTCCAAGGTGGTGGTGATTCTATGAGCTGTAAATTGTGACCCCCCATCAGTGATTACTTCCCTGGGTAGTCCATAGCGTACAAATAATTTGAAAATAAATTTGATGCTACCTCTTATGTTGCATTTGGTAGGGATTTTGCCTATACCCATTTATTCATGTAGCCTGTAGCCACTAGAATATAGGCCTTCTTATTTGAATTTGGATTGAAGGGGCCAACGAAGTCTTGTTCCCATATTTCAAATGGTTCTGTGACTATTTGTGCTTTCAAGGGAATTTCATCATCCTGACCTAGTTTTCCCAACCATTGAAAGTTGTCAGAGGTCTGGACATACTTCTTTGCATCTTTGAATATTGAGGGCCAATAGTAACCCATCTATAAAATTTTGTGTCCAGTCCTGCGGTCTATAAAATGCCCACCACAGGGTTTGTCATGCCCTACCTTTAGTATGTCATAGATTTCTTCATCCCGTACGCATCTGCGGATCTGGAGATCAGCTCCTATGTGGAAGAGATATTCGTTGATCCAAGCAAATTGTGCACTACACTGGATGATAAATTTTATTTCCCTTGATGATAGATGTGCCAGTAATATTCCTGCTGCCAGATAATTTTCCACATCAGCGTACCAAGGTGGTTTTGTGATAATGTCAAACATATGCTCATCTAGAAATTGATCTTCAATTGTTAAAGATTCATCTGTTTTGGGTATGTAGGATAGGAAGTCCGTGACAAGATTTTCTCTCCCGAGTCGATATTTGATGGTGATGTCAAATTATTGCAAGAGTAATAACCACCGACTGACCCATCCATTAGTGATCATTTTATTAGCTAGATATCTAATAGAAGAATGATTAGTATACAAAATAATGGGATAGCCTGTTATATAATGATGAAATTTATTGATGGCGTGTATAAGAGCTAAAAATTCCTTTTTTGTTACTATATAATTAAGTTCAGCTAGAGTAAGATTCTTGCTAATGAAATAAATAGCGTAAGGTTTCTTGTCTTCTTCCTGTCCAAGGACAGTGCCTATGGAAATATATGATGCATCGGTGGAGATGTGAAATGGTATTTTCCAATTTGGTCCCCTCAACACTAGTGTTGTTGATATCATATTCTTGAGTCCTGCAAATGCCACATCACTCTTATCAGACCACTGAAACTCCACATTACCAATCAAATCCTGTAAACGTGTAGTAGTTCTTGCAAAATTTTCCATAAATCTACGATAGTATCAAGAAGCACCAAGGAAACTACGTACCTCTGTTTGTGTGTGTGGTGTAGGTAGATTAAGGATTACCTCTATTTTTGTTAGATCTACTCTAATTCCATCTGCATAAATATAATTCCCTAGTACCACACCTTCTGTCATCATCATGTGAAATTTTTCATGGCTTAAACATAACCTGGTAGCAATGCATCATTCCAGTAACTTCTCCATATTATTCAGTACTTGGTCGAAGTTTTCACCATAAGGAGTGAAGTCATTCATGTAGACTTCACGCCCTTCACTGATCAGGTCACTAAATATGCTCAGGATGGCCCTTTGGAATGTGGTTGGAGCGTTACATAGTCCAAATGGAAATACTCTATATGAAAAGGTACCCCAGGGGTAGATGAATGTAGTTTTTTATTGATCTTCTGGGGCGATCTGAATCTGATTGCAACCACTAAAACCGTCTAGGAAAAAAAAGAATTTATTTCCTGCTAGAGTATCCAGGACCTGATCGATGAAAGGTAAAGGGAAATGATCCTTTTGAGTGGATTTGTTAAGTTCCCTGTAGTCAACACAGATTCAACATTTCCCATTTTTCTTTGGGATGATCACTAATGGGGAAACCCATCGACTATTTGAGATAGGGTATATAAAATCTACATCCAACAACTTTTGTAATTATTCCTTAAAAATATCCCTGAGATGGGGATTCAGTCTTCTCTTCAACTGTCGGATAGGTTGAGTGTCTTTCTCAATATAAATGTGGTTTGTGCAGAGTTGCAGATCAATACCTTTCATATCAGAATACTCCCATGCAAAAGCTTGCTAGTATTTGGAGAACTTGAATTAGATTTTTTTGTTGTTGTTCATCTAAATTGGCATTGATGTTCAAAGATATCCCTGGTGCAATATCAACATATTTGTTGTTATGAACAACTATAGTTGGAATTTGTTGTTCCATTAAATCTTCCAGTAGGTCTCCCTGTGCTTCACAATCTAGAACATCTTGGAGCATCTGGCAGGTTGGGTTACCCACAATGTTTGGGTTATTAATAAACCCACTAATTACGTCATCCTCTAGTTGGTTTTTAAGTCTGAGGGCTTATTCCAGCATGAGAGGGGCTTGTAAATCCTAATTTTCTGGATATCGTGGTGGTGGAAATTGTGGATATATGAAAGTTGGGATTGGATTGGTAGGAGGATATAAGATGAAATTATTTTTGATACCTCCTCTAGAAATTTTCATATTACCCATTCGACATCCTATGTATGAATTTGTTGTTGTGAGCCATGGTCTGCCTAATATCAATGGATGTCCTTCAAGTCCACTTCTTGGGTTGATGATGAGGAAATCCACCGGATACTCCCAAGAGTCAACAGAGATGGATATATCATGTAATGTTCCAACTGGTCGAACCACCAATCGATCTGCCAATTGTAACATAATTGTGGTGGATTCAAAGGAGTCAAAACCCAGGGTATTGTAGGTTTCCATAGTCATGATGTTGATGGCCACTCCCAAATCAACTAGTGTATTTGGAAAAGAATAGCCCTAGATCTGAACTATTACTATGGGATTCCCTGGATCTACATATTTTATTGGTTCTTGTCTACCAATAATTAGATCAGACAAGGCTCCTACTACGTGAACTGTTGATGATGATTTTTTGATCTTCCTAACATGCTTCCTTCCACATAGTTCCTTGATTGTTTTCACATAAATTGGAATATCTTGTAGTGCCTGTAGGAGTGGAATATTGACATATAAATTATTGAGTTCCCCTACAATGTCAAAGTTGGGATATTCAACAGGTTTTTCTATCATCAATATTTCGGGGAATGGAGGGAAAGGAGATGCATCCTTATCAGGATCCTGTGATTCGACTGTGTTTCCCCCCTGTTTGATTTCTTCTGTTATTACCACAGTCAAGGGTGTTATTGATGGTTGTTTTTCATTCTCCTTCTCTTGAGAAATGATATTTTCTTCAGGAGAGATTATATTCCCCGATATCAACCGGAGTTCATTGCACCCTACCAAGTTGGTTTCCCCTTCCTCATTCTCCATAATTTGGACGAGATGTGCCGGTCTATTATTAGGGTTTGGGTTGGTAATTGGGGGTGCAATTGTGATTGAGGTTTTTGGGGTAGTTGGAGTGGAGCTTTCAATGTGGGTTGGGTTTGAGGGGCCATCCCCATGGGTTGATTGTTTATCCCCATGAGGCGCTGCCAATTTTGGTTCCAATTTGGGTTTTCAACAGTCGTATTGGGCCACTGTGAAAGGTAGGGGTTATTTGAATTTTGTCAGGGTAAGGTGGGATATTGTGAGTTAGGACAGGTAGAGTTTGCAGTTGGTTGATTCTTCCATACAAGATTTGCAGCGAACTGGTTTGGCCAAGTGGGATTTGCAGGTGGGTATTTGTGGGGCTACCTGTTCTGATTAGTAAATTGTTGTACCTGCCATGCATTACCAAAATTTTGTTGTTGATTATACTGTTCAGGAAAGAAAGAGGAAGGGTGTTGTAGTGTATTTGGAGGTTGGTTTTGCCATTGATGATGCTGAGCCATCAGATATAATGGCTCTGTTTCTTCTTTATCTTCTCTAAAGACAACTTTTAGTCCAGGGAGTGATGGGCATTGTTCTGTTTCATGATCCTTGGCACATATAGCACAAACTTGAACCACATCCAAAGGGAAATCCCTTGGACCATGTTTTCTTCTACATCTGTGGAAAAATATGCCCAAAGTCTATTCTACTTCTGTTTTTTTCTGTTAAGCCTGCAATACATCTAATTGTGTCGTCAAAGTGCTCAGAATATCTGTTCTAAAATTTTCTAAGAGATTACCAACTTCAGCTTATGTAACACCCCCACTTGTAGTATTGCTACTTCTGGTGAGGGAAGTCCACATTCCTGATCTGGTCTGTGTGCTTCCTCATGAGAACTTGTTACACAATTGAATGATGTTATCATAAGTTTCTTAATAAATGTCACTGTTTCCCATTAGATTCAATGTTTCTACCCATTCATGTTTCATACCCTTAATCCGAGTTTCCTTAAGTACTTCACCTGGTAATGTACCATAGGGTGATGTTTGTAAATTATACTAAAATCTCTCAACATATTCTTCTAATGATTTATTTTCTTTTGCAGTCATTTGAAAGATTTCATCTTTCAGGTCTCTGGTTCTACAATAATCTTGATTTTTTTTCAAGAAGGCATGTTTCATCTCATCCCATGAGTTTATAGTTCCTCCCTCTAATCCCATAAACCAATGTTGATCTACTCCTTTCAAAGTGGAGGCGAAAAATTTTAATTTTTTTATTTTAGAGGTGTAATCATACCCTCTACATAGGACATCAAATTCAAATAAGAATGCGTCTGGGTCTTCTGAGATCAATCCATGGAAGGTTGGCAAGTTCTATAGGGGAATTTCCTTCATGGGGGCATTGGAAATTGGATAAACTATCGGATATTCCAATGTGGAATTATGGGGATGTTGTTGATTTGGTTGTGCCATTTGATCGAAAATGTGCCAGAAATCTTTAGGGATTTCTTGATCTGGGTATTTTATTCGAGGTTTTTTATTATCTGACCCTCTAGGGGATTTGATTGCACTCCCTGTATCTAGGATTTCAAGTATTCCTTCTTATTTCGTAGGAGATTCAAGATCAAGGGGTAGTGATGGATTTTCCTTGGCAACCTCACTAGTTTCTTCTTCTCCTTCCTCCATATTATGAGAATTTCCATATTCTAAAGGGGTGAGAGGTGGAAGATCTGTGCTCTGAAAGCTTTGCTCAGTCCCTTCAGTTTTGCTGTGAATCTCAGCATGGGTTGTAGTCGATGAGATTTCTACCTAATGGATTCCGGTAGATCCTTTCTTAGGTCCAACTGAAGCTTGAGATTCGGCTTTTCAAATGATTTCATCTATGAAAGTGCTTCTCCTAGGGAGCACTGGGCCCTGGGATTTGGTAAGTTTTGGTGGGGGTTTTGTTTTTTCAAGATCTTTCTTCTTAGTCATACACACTTAACGCAAAAAGAAATTCAAGAAAGAAAACACCTATGCAACCTCTTAATGCGTCAGCTGGAGGTAGGCATTGGCATACACATCTTACTTATTGCCTACATATGTTCTTACCTTCTGTCTTCAATACCTCATCTTCCAGAGTCACAATCTTTGCTGCCTTTGACATTCTCCCCGACAACGACGCCAAAATGTTGGGCTCTAAAGATGTCCTAAAAGAAACCTTAGTTTAACATTAATTTATCAACCCGAGGATTCATCTTTTATCTGAAGAACATCAACAAAGTCTATGCAGCTACCTTGTAGAGGCTAAAATCACGTAGCTAAAGCAAAACTGAGTTTATCCACAATCAAGTTCCTCAAATGTTCATTTAAAGATTCTAAGATTAAGATATTACCTAACATAATTGAAATCTAAGTGCTAACATACTGTGAATGAAAAGGAGCTAGCTAACATGCTAAATTCATTTAATTGAAAAGAAATGATTGAATCTGAGTAAAGACTTGCAAAATTAACTATTAACTAGGAATCAAATTGCTAGAAAGGAAATAGCAATTTATTCTAATGGGAAGAAACTGCAATTGTAATTTAATCGTAAGGAACATCAAACATAATTGAATGGAAAGGAACAACAATTGTAACTTTAACTGAAAGGAACGACAATTGTAACATATTAGAAAGGAAAAACAAATGTGAATCTTAAGTAAAAGGAACAATGCGTATGAAAATGTGAGGAATTGTCAAGCAAAAAACTACAGTAATGGAAATTGGAATCAACAATCATTAACACTCAAGAGAGATATATATCTTCTGTATGCAAATTGTATGAAATCATTAACACACTTATGCATTCACCTTAACTATTGTGAAAGGGAATTGAATTGTAAAACATAAATCAAACTGATACAATTACAGTTGAAACAATAGCTCATTTAGGTTGGGCCCTTGGTCCTTAGCAACACTGCTACTAGAAACTCAATATATAGAAATGGTGAAAATGTTCAAATCTTTTATTAACATCATAGCTGGTACATCATTCACAAAAACGGCTTGTGCAGAGTAACTCTGAGTCTGAATGCTTGAACACAATTCTTAGATTGTCTTTTAGGATCTATTATCCTCTATATATACAATAATCTAAGTAAATCAAGCCATCCCGAGGATCGAAAGATCCTCAGGATTGGTTTACTATTATAAAGTTACAATATAGAAAACTAAATCATCTTTAAAACTTCTTTTGTGCCAAAAGTCCTTAACCTCCAATGGATCACACATCTTCAAGATTTCCTTTGCTATTTTAGTTTTGACAATATTTAACCAATCCTGTAAAAAAATCAAACAATTCCAACCGTATTTTAGAATCTATTCATCATGACTTCAATAATATCAGTAGAAGACATATTAATCATTTTCTATTCTATTTATCCCTAATTAACAGAAAAGTCACTCAATATTGTATCACAAACTATGGGAATAAGGAGGATATTTGTACTTTTTCATAACCCAACAGAGGATAATGAGGGGGTCCATCATATGCTGGTGGATATTGAGGTGTTCCATACATAGGTGGTTTTTGGGGGTGTGAATTGTGGTGTGTAATGGTACCAATCAATCCATATGTTGAGTGAGACATCCTAGGTTTGTCTTGGCCAAATGGTACGGGTCTCGGGGCATCAGGTAGTACTATATATAAATACCCTAACTGTGAGTAAATGAGTTCGAATTATTGGGCCTTTCTAATGGATTCTTCTTCCGATTGGGGGAAGGTGGTAGCCACATCTTTGGCAAGAAGGGAAACAAATGATTTGAGAACCAGTTAAGGCATTGTTGCGGGGTGGCTTCAGCTTTACAAAATCTACGTCGTCGATGCCATTTGTGAATGTGTTCGGTGATGTGTATGGCATAAGTTTGTTTAAACTCTGAGAGTAATTCGAGACCATTGTCATGATGAATTGGTAGTTGAAAGAAGGTCAGAAAATATTTGGCCAACGATTCGAAGGTCACATGGGACCCAGATTTTTATTTTACATACCACTTGGATGATAGGCCAGTGAGTGTGTGTTGAAATAGTCTAAACCAGAAAGAGTCATCCATAATTCTATTGGAGGAGCACCATAAATTGAAGGTCATGATATAGTTGGTTGGGTCGTCTCCCGATTTTCCTTCAAAATTGAGGATGTCTGAAGGTATTTTGGTAGGCATTGCAGGCCATGTGGGGTCATGTGATATAGGATCATTAGTGAGTTTAGTCAGATCCAGTATGTTGAGGGAATATAAGTATGGCATCTGGGGTTGTGGTGGAAGATTAGTTCCAGCCATGGTAGGAATTTTTTGTGTGCCTAAACCTGAAAGAGGGTTTGTTCCGGCCATAGTGTGAATGTGGGGTGTACCTGACCCATGAAGGGGGCTATATGGAGTTGTACTTTGTCCTTGAGAAGAAGTGTTCACCTCATTTCTATGTAAAGGAGAGTGTGGGGATGGTTAACCTTGGAAAGTGGACCCAAGCAAAGTTGAACCAAGCAAAGATGATCCCAAGAAAATAGCACTCACAGGGGTGTGATAAAGTATGGTCTATGAGTTGGCAAGAATAGGAACTCCCCCTAGAATGAGAGGGAGATTTAGCAAGCATCTGGAATGACGGGGATTCTATGGGTCCCCTATGATGTCCAACTAGCAAAGGGGATGTGTGGGGGTGGGGATGAGAGAAAATAAATGAACAAGAGTCTTTATAATTTTTTAACCTTCACAATAAACTTCGAAATCGTATGTAATTATAATAGAATCATACATAAATCAATTTGATAAAGAAGCATACATATGGGTAGGTGGATTTTATCTGCGTGGGAGAACAAAGAAAACAAATGCTCATGTCCTAGAAAATGTAATGACCTTCCTCTTAAATAGCACTGGGCCTTCCAATAGTACTCGACAGTGGGGTCTAAAGCCACCGAAAGAGGAACTAGTGAAGGATGCAATAATCAGTTATAATGAGGGGTATAGGGTGCATATCCCGAAAGAGCTGGCGATATTTCCCAATAGCCACAAAATCTGATCAAGGTGCAATTACAGCCCACAATTTCCACCTAGATAGATGTCCTAAAATTTGGTCACTAGGCACCTCGGTCAAAGTGCAACATTTATATTTTAGGCCTGAGAAATGGGTCACGGGTTGGATCTCGTCCAATAGATGGGTGCCTCAAGGGGGGACTCACAGAGAAACCATACCTCGGCCTTCAACCCTTCACAAATGTCTCCCTGCCTTATGGTGTAGGAACACTTGACTTGGAGGATTTAAATTTCCCTATTTGACAACTTCTATTGTTTGAAGATGTGAGAACCAAATAACGAGGATTTATTTGGATGCCTTGTTACACATCAACATTACTCGCTTTGATAAGTGTTGCAAGTGTCGCATGTTGCTCACAAGTGTCGCATGTTGCTCACAAGTGTCGCAAGTGTCAAGCAAAGCATACTGCCATGATGACGACACCAATGAGACACTTAAAATGCCTCAAACACTTGATCTGAAGGAAGAGGAATGGTTAACTGAAGTCAAGTGCCTCTTGTCACCTGAAAAGAGCATTCAATCTAAGGTTTTAGGAGGGAGCGCTCCCCTATATCACCCTTAGGAGCACTAGTGATCCTCTATAAAGTGCTAGGGAGCGTTATAACACCAAACATATTTGCAAGATAAGCACTACTGATTTTAAGAGCGCTGGTGCCCCCCTTGAGCCTACTAGGGAGCGCTATAGCGCCTTGATACCCCTTTTGAGGGAGCGTTGTCTAATATAGGCAGGAGTTGGTCCGTTGAGGAGAATAAGGGGAGGATATTTCAATCTTAGAAGGCAGTTGAATTCGAATTCCTGGTTCAACCATGATCTTAGGGAAGATCCCTGACTCGAGGAAAATCCTCAACTTACCCTAAAGATACCTCAAGAGGTTAGGCCTCTCTAAACCCATATAAATAGGCTCTATCATGGTGGAAAGGGGGAAGAATTGAAAGCATGAAACCTATGATCTCATAGGAAACATACAGTGGACTGGAGGAGAGTAATCAGTGAAGTTGTTCTCATCTGGGTCGTGGATCTTTTGAGAAAGGTTTAGACAAAGGGGACTTGATGAAGCTGTCACATTCGCATCTACGGTTGTAAGTTACTTCTGTCATTTTTCTCATCAATATGAAACGCTTGGCCTGTTTCTTTCTAGTTTTTGTTTGATCTTACATGAACTTGTCTCTGATAGATAGATCTATTTTCAAGCTAATATCAATAGAGTAGGAAGTGGTTGTACTATTGTTTGTCTACAGGGCTCATCGAGGAGCTAAAGATCAGAGCTCAACTCGGAGCGTGCAGGGACAAACGCTGGTAAAAGGTACCTATTTTTCTTCTTCCTCATCGCACATTAGTTTGTATAGATCTGAAAGGAAGTTAGTGTCCATGTTAAGCATATTCTATCTTAAGAGTTAAGAGTCTAGCTCTCAAGAGGAGATCTATCTGTCCGCAGGGAGATTTTCCTTCAACAGAAACTGACGACTCCACTGGGGAGCCTCAAATTGAAACTTTTTTGTTTTGATTTCTCCTCATAGACCTTGTCTTACCCCTTGATTATTTTCAGACCTGGTTCACTCTTTTTCGATTGATTTCATGAGCTAATTGACTCCCTACCCCATCACACTCAGCTTGATTGCCAAAATTAGACTAAAATTTTGGATTTTCAGACATTTTCATGAGCATTTTAAGCCTGGTGCCCCTGTGGCTGTGTTAACAGAGTGCCAACGCTCCCTGGATGTGTTAGAAAGAGCACTATAACATTGGGTGACCTTTACACCAGAGCTCCAGCCCTCTTTTGGCCAAAAAACCTTTCCAGAATTTCTTTTTCCAGGGTCTAGTCTCTGTATTTCACTTGCTAAGCCTCTCTGTGAGTCAATGCTTCTTCCCATTCAACTTTAACATCCTTCCTTCTGAGGAACAAATACCTTGTTGTTTAGATTTTGTAGCCTTCTTCATTATTTTTGAGTTTTTCTGTTGTTTGGAGTTTGAAACCAATGCACTGTCTTTCTCTCTTTTTTTGACTAAGCAAGAAACTCTAGTGAAGGACATCAGAAGTCTATGAATCTCTTCATTTTGTTTTTGTTGAGGTCATTGTTCTTCAACATCTCTTTTTGTGTGAAATTCTTGATTTTCTTTGTTTTCTTTTCTTTTGCTTCTTGTTTTTTATCACAACAAGAGGGTGTATTGTTTGTATGAAACCTTCTTATGTTTGTCTGAGTTTCCTTGATCCAAAAGGATAATTGGCAAGAGAAGTGTTGTTTTGAATTAATCATTATTCATGCACAAACAATAAAGAGACATCTTCATGATTGATTTTCATATTAGAAGACATTTCCAAAAGTTTTAGCACCACATCGGATTTGATTGAAGAAAATTTGTTTGAGGACATTCCTTCTTAGTGTTTGTTAGTGAAAGTAACTCTCTCTCTCTCCCTTAAATAGATATTCATCAAAATGAAATGATTTATTATCATCGTTGATGCATTTTTGGGGGGATTGAGTCATCATACCATTCGTTTCACTTCCATGCACCCCTTTTGAGTAGAGAATAGCTATAAAATGAACGCTAATTAAAAACTATCTAGAACATTTTATTTTCTAGGATCCTCCACCAACGGTAGACTAGGATTAGTACTTTGGATTATTCTGTGAGAATAACTCTCCAAAGTTTCCAAAACAAACATTAGCATTCTAAGCTAGGGAGATTCAAATCCAAATGTCGTATAAGTCTGCCTAGGATCCCCCTCTCACACAGGGGTTATGCACGAGGTCGCACTCAGGAAAGCTATGGAGATTATCCCTCTGTGGTTTGACTGATTGTAGTAGTCAGATCGTATTATGGGGATCACTTAAAGGTATACCCACAATGTTGAGTGGAAGCCTTTCAAGTTGATTTCGGGCTAGATACCCTGCCCATACGTGCGAACTAGATTGTCGACTGTACCCACCCAGGGGATGACTGTGAATTGGCAACCTTAGTGGCCATAATCTTTAGGGTCTTACACAAGGTGACAGTGAATGGAAGTCTCACTGTACCTGGGGAAGACATTGGTCAAAATCACTCAGTCTCCTTGGAGGGTAAATCCACAATTACTGCGTGGAAGATTGCACCAAGGTGAAAGTCCGTTAAGAAGGTTGCCATTGTAACTGTTCTGCCATATCACCACCCCTTCTTGACTTGATCACACGATGTTGGATTTCATCACCAACTAGTACAGTCATCGAGAGAAGGTTTTGTTTTCTTGGTTGTGATTCCTAGATTCTATTAGCGTATGTTGTTTATTTTCGGTAGTTGGCCATAGATCTTTTCCGTCGACTCTTTTTCACCAACATCAACCCTCCACGCCATTCGCGGAGGCTATAGGGACTTCCTCCAGAAAATATGGAAGAGAATACCCCTTTACCCCCTCATTCTATGGAGTAATCTCCTCAAGAGAGTGAGGTTCATGACACTATAACCTCCCAATAAGAAGTTCCCACCTCTTTAGATAATTTTTGAATTTTTTCAGAGTCTCCAGAGGATTTCCGCATTCCGGAGGGATATGAGAGACGTGTTCTCCAAATGAATTCAGTCGGTGAATTTGTCATCGTTAATCCTTCTGACATTCCGACTGGGCCTCATTCAAACCCTTTAGTCGATGACCCCTTTTGGACCACAAACATTGTTCGAAGTCCACCACACATGGTGCAGGATCTTTATGGAAGAGGAATAGGTGTCGACGTGCCTATCACCTACACCATACCCTTAAACCATTTTACCGATACTGCCATGTTTTCAGCTACACCGTTCGTTGATCGAAACACATCGTCTGTTGGCCCAAGGTCCACTTTTTCTCTCCAAACAACTCACTCTACAATGGTCCCTCACGTTTCGACTATTCTCGCCAGTAATGCGGTGGTTAGCCAAGCTGCAATTGGCACACCAATAACACCTAGACCTTCGTCATCACTCCCTTTTGGGTACAAATCACTGAATTCTTCCGCTATCACTACTACCCAATTTATGCCGGGAAGTTCCATACCTATACAAAAACTCGGAGGGATCGGTCTTGGTGGCTTTAATTCGTTAAGAAGCACCAGTCAGTCATTTACGTCTGGTTCTCAAATTCTAGGAACTCTACCTCAAGCTGGGGGGAATCCTCCCACCGGAGGACAAATTCCATTTGGAGGGCACCCTCATGCTGGGGGGCAGCCTCAATCTATAGCCTATCATCAACCGTATGGACAAAATGTGTCTACCACACCCAATCCGTTGAATATCCCTTTTCCAAGAAACCCACAGTTCTCGGGGGGACACAATTCTCAAGCTCCACAACAACCTCTTCCCCCTCATGGGGACTCATATATATCCTCCTTATGGACAAATGCCAAATCTGGCTTATAATCCTCAAAACCCGTCTGGTTATCCCCCGCTCACACATGTTTCTCGAACTCCCTCAAATCCTATGTACCCTGGTCAACACCAACCCTAGACAAGAGGATCCACTGGTTACAATTATCCATCTAACCCAATGTATGGTCCTACTGGTGTTCCTATGCCACACCAGTATTACCCGCAGGTTCACTGACAACTACCCTTCCTAGCGACTCTGGACCTCCCAGACTTGTCTCGGTTAACGAATGATCCTATTTTTCATTCTCCGGTTTGGCTAGCTATCCCAGCTAAACTTCTTTATGATATTCCAAAATTCGATGAAAAGTCTGGAGAAGACCCAAACAACCACGTGATGACTTTCTATTTGTGGTGTTCATCCAACTCCCTCATGGATGATTCTATATGTTTGTGTCTTTTCCAATGAACGCTTATGGGTTCTGCAACAAAGTGGTATATTGAACTACCACATGCTTCTTTTCACGAATTCAACTCCCTTGCCATGTCCTTCCTCACACACTTCCAACTACCCATTCGATACAAGACGGGTACCGAACTATTGACCTCCCTTCGTCAGACAACCTCTGTACATATCTCTGATCATATTCATGAATGGAGATGATGTCGAAGGTTAATCAAAGTGGTCATTCCTGACCAATTATTAGTGGAATGGTTCACCAAATCACTGTTACCCCAGATCGCTCGTGATGTTTCCATGGGTGGTGTAGTCACCGAGGAAGAGGCTATTGGTCGAGTCCAGTACTTAGATTTGGTTTATTCACAATATGTTACTCTATACGAGTTGATACCAAATGCTACTCGTTCCACTAATGATCCATCCAAACCATCGTCTACCTCGCAGGCGGATGGAGTCATTGGTTCCATCAAAACCCAATCTACTTCCTAGTCGACTGGAACAACCCAGTGGTCCGCTTCGACGCCTGCTCCCAGTTCGACTGCACCCTCTTCTACCTCCCCTCAAACTCAGGTCTCTAAGTTGAATACGGTCCAATCGACCCCTTCACAACAACCTGGGGGCAAGAAGAAAGCAAGAAATAAACCAAAGAAAAACAACAATAATGAACAACCAAAAAATCAACCTCAAACCCTGGCTACCGGAAAAAAACCACAACGGAAACCGAAATTCCCCTATCTCATTTGTGGCAATGATCACTACATTCGAGACTGTCCACATTACGATGAAGTGGCCAATATTTTTAAGGGAAATTCACAACCCACTATTCTTACCCAGCCTTTTCCACAACAACAATATTTGGTTGCTCAAACTCCCACTCCAGGGGGCAGTTCCAACCAATCCCATGATGAGGCCTCGACAAGTGCCCACATTTACATGTTTAACAAGATTAATTTGACCACTCTCACTACAACATATGACACACCGATTAAATCTGATAAGTCAAAGCCCACTAACGGTTCCTTACTGGACCCATTACCATATTTCATTAGTCCTCCGTCTACTAGCCCTACGTCTGGGCCACTTCAGATTGAAAAACCTTTGTTTGATTCCATCTTACACCCTCCTAAGAGCACTATCCAGAAATCTACCTTTAATCCTAGTTCACGGGCTGCCCAAAACTACAACATTGTTGAAGATTTGGCTCAAGCACCATGTGCTATGT
>JZKD02S0234799.1:356161-381926 GCA_000966675.3 Picea glauca
CACTCCTTCTTTTTGAATTCCTCCAGGAATTCATTGCCATATATATATTCAGAAGTCGCTGGTAGCTTATACATTGATTGGATATGCTCTGGTCTGAAAGTCCCGACCATGGTCCGCCGGTCATTTATGATAGTTCTGGTTGGTAGGTCGATGTGATCCAATGCCCATCGGATCATGTCGTAGTATGGGAGCAACCGAGGTCTGGTTGCAACCAGGTGCATTCCTGACTGAACAATTTGTCTTGTACCTAGTGTTTAGGTCATCCTTTACAATATCATTGTCATCGTCATCTGAGTCTGAGTATTTTACCAACTCGGATTGCAAAATGTCTGAAATAAACGACCAGGTGGGTACTGAGCCACCAGTCCGAGGCGAAGTATCTGAGACATTGTCTGGACCCTGTGCTACAACCTCGACATTTGCTTTCGCTGCTCTCCTTGGAGCCATGGCTGACGCTTGCTTTTTTGCTCTTCTGCAATAGAACTGTGTATACATACGGAAATGAGTTCTCTTGGAGAAAGGTGAGCTCTGTGCGCTTATGAGAAATGTTTAAAAAGAATGAAACTCTCATATATATTTGAAAACTCTGTACCTTTTGATATAAGTCTGTCAAATCGCAAATAAAACCAAATTTAATGTATAAATCCGATCTTATTTATTCGTGGATTTACCCTAAGTCTTCATTAATGTCATCAATGTTCGGCGGCTTGACAGGAAATCGGGTTATGGAGAGCAATTAAATCCCTCGTGAAGTGTGCCAACCTCGATACGCGGGACATATCTCGCTTAATTTCATTTTTTTAAAATTTCAAATCTTAACAACTTAAAGAATTTTCTCATCTTTCACTGTATCGTGAATTTCCTTTTCACACTTTGACTATTCAACTCGCGAGGATGCGAGTGCCGGTTTTACCTTAATTAATAATAACCGTGATCTGGCGCATTTCTTAATTATATAACTTAACCTAATCGCCATATCGCGACTCGGGAATTCAAAGACAAACTTTTGGGAGAATGATATGCCGAGTCGCGATATCGCGATGTAGCGATAGTTAAGAATCGAATTAAGAGAAGGAATTCTTAGATTAGGAGACTAATTAATCTCTCTATAATTATGTCGCATCTTCGTGAATCAGAGTTTTGGACACCTTAACTCGATGAAAGAAATTACCGCGTGACGAAGTGCCGAGAACCAAAAATTAACCATGGTTAGCTTTTTACCCTTAGTCTCTGACCAAGGTTATCACAAAGTCATCGTGTTCTCGGCTATCGGGGCTGCAAGAACAAAAACTCAGGTTTGACGGATGCCGAGGCGCGAAACCCCGACGACGTCTAATCATGGGTTAAAGGTTTAATCCTAGTTAATGCCTTGGACGAAAATTAGAACCGAGTTCGCATTTTCACGACTCGGGACTTGTGAATTCAAGAAATAAAGTGTCCGACTTGCGAGACCCTAAAATAAAACCAAAAGAACAAACATACTTGCGAAAAATGGACCCTTTTTTGAAAGTGACAAATCATTTCTATTCATGGGACAAGATTTCAGAGCTTTATGATTTCGGAAGGAGAAGAAAAGCAACTTTAGATCTCAAGTATCAAAAATTGAAAATTGAGCGAGGTGAGAAACAAGGGTGGCTCCAACACCATTCTGAAACCCTTGCTCTACGACATCCCACAAGACGATTATGTTCTCAAGCAAAAGAATCTCCTTCTTCATCTTTTGCAATTTGAATAATTTCAGTAGGCCACAAGATCTCAACGCGGCCCACATGTGAGGACTCCACATAGTAGCCAAATCATCAAGCTCATTCTCTCGTTCTTTCCACTGGATCATCATCGTCGCCGAAATCACCTACAAACAAAAAAAAAACAAACAATTTCATTATTCAATTTTTCGGCAATTTCTTAAGCAATTTAAAAACTTGAAATATAATGCCCACACTATTCAAAAAGGACCATGCCCTCTTTTTATCACTCAACAATCATCACACAACAACAAAACGTTTTAAAATGGAAATATTCTTCATAATGGCTGTGTGGGCATATTTATGAGTTTTTTATGGATTCTTTTTAAAAATGACCCATCTACTCAAGTGTCAAGGCATTGGCACCTTTTCTATCAATCTTCTAAAAACGTTTTTGCAAAAGAATGTATTTTTCCCATCGTTTTCAATAGAGGTCGATTTGATCTTTTTTGGAGCTACCTAGGGCTTCACTTTTTAATTTACATATTGCTATGAAAATGAATATTGAACCATGTAATTGAAAGAAGGGGAGATGAATATCTATCTGGTCCAAACGGAAAGAGAAACGGTCAACCGTAGCTTCGGTATCAAGAAAAACAAGATCCACCTCCAAAATGAGAATCTCCACTACTACAAATCCTTATGCAAAATGAAATGGTAAATGAAGATTTTTCTTGTATTACTATTTATAAATTTTCATTTTTTATAAGGTATAGTTATTTATGGGTTTCTCTGACAATATAATGGCTTCACTAAACCTCTGGATTGCAGTTTTGACACTACAGGTTTCTAAGAAGTATTGATCGTTCATTTACCTTGTCGCATCTACGAGCATAGCCTTAGTTCGTTTTCAAGCTCGAAAATATGAGAATGCATCAAGTAGAATTTTATCTCTTTTTCGGACTCGCATGGACACACGAAAAAGGAACCCCCTAGAGTTATCTTTAAACTCTTTTCAGACTCTCTAAATATGAAAATATTGTCGAGTGATCTTGCTTCCTTTCACACTCGTTAAAAGGTTCGAAAGGGCGTCTTTCGAGTGGTAGTTTATCTCTTTTTCGGCCTTGTGAAAATAATTGTACAAAAAAGGAAGTCAGAGAGTTCTCTTTTAAGTGTTTTTCCAGACTCTATAATCACGAAAAACCTTCGATTTTTTTGTCCTTGGACTCTCTAAAACAAACATTGACAAGCCCGTACAGGACCGAACCCTTACTTCTTCTAGTTCGTTAAACAAAGGAAGAGGAACTTACCGAAGATGAGTTATATCGAACATGTGTTACCCTCCTCGAGCTCGTTAAATTAAAAATAGGTACTCGTCTATCTGTATGGGGGAAAATTTTAAAGAATCAAGCCAAGATGTCTCTTGAGAACATTACCAAGTAATTCTTAGAGTCTCCCTTGAGCACGACACTTTGTCTTTCGCATGCATTATAATCCTCTGAACCTCTGCACTGAGACAATCCTTGGAGTTGTTTTCACTCCTTTGGGTCACCTGACGTAAGTCACATCATCCACTGCATCATCAAGTTTTGGTCCATGTCGTGTTTCCACTATTGTGCCTTAGTGTTCAAGGGAAGTATCTGCCTCGAGAGTCAGCCATCGCAAATATATTGTCTCAACACTCGTGTCATTCCATGTTCATTTGATCCACCAATTACATATATATGTCCATCTTGTGTCATTGATGGGGGATACATTAAGGCCCTCCTTCGATGAGCCTATTCCTGTCGACTTCAACACATTATCCAGGAACTAGGCTTAGAAACCAATTAGTAATTTGGGACCTGCATGACTCAATGGCAGGCCTCCTCATGTCCGACGGTAGGTTTACACCATTGACCTCTAATTGGATGATTCCACGGATGTTCGACTCTAGCTCATCCATTCACATTCGTTGGAATGTACTAGGGTACCTTGGGAATCATTGACATTAATGGTGATTTCCCTCATGCTTGTTAATGGTTTACATCATTGACCGGTAATCAAGTGGTTTATGCCATGTTCGACATCAGGACATCTATTCACGTGGTTAGATTCATACTACATCGGGATCAGTAAGAAGACCCTAGGTTGAGTGATCACTTTGATATGTACTTTTCCCAGGTTGCGAAGGAGTTTCTCTTGAACAATGACACATATACTGTTACATAGATCCACTTTGTATTGGTCGTGGCTATGTCTTGTCATCTCATAGATCCACTGTGTATTTTCATAGCTACGATCAGTTCAGGTCATTAGAGTATAGCTCCACACTGTATCCTCGGTGGCTATACCTTTTTATCAATACAATTATGGATCCGCAGTGTATTTTATGGCGGCCATATCTTGCAAATCTTGATCACCCAAGAATAGGTATGCCTTCCTTGGGTTTGGAACATGTCATAATATTTTTTGGATGTTTGTGTACAACTTTTTTCAGGTTCTCCGAGTCTATACCCTTTCTTGAAAGTCTACAAAGCATTTCAGTTATCAGTTCTCATCTTCTAACTTCATACTTTGGGGAGGAATCTGTTACACATCAACATTACTAGCTTTGATAAGTGTCGCAAGTGTCACATGTTTCTCACAAGTGTCGCATGTTGCTCACAAGTGTCGCAAGTGTCAAGCAAAGCATACTACCATGATGACGACACCAAGGAGACACTTAAAATACCTCAAACACTTGATCTGAAGGAAGAGGAATGGTTAACTGAAGTTAAGTGCCTCTTGTCACCTGAAAAGAGAATTCAATCTAAGGTTTTAGGAGGGAGTGCTCCCCTATATCACCCTTAGGAGCGCTGGCGCTCCCCTATAAAGTGTTAGGGAGTGTTATAACACCAAACAACTTTGCAAGAGGAGGGCTACTGATTTTAAGAGCGTTGGCACCCCCCTTGAGCCTACTAGGGAGAACTATAGTGCCCTGATACCCCTTTTTAGGGAGCACTATCTAATCTGGGCAGTAGTTGGTCCGTTGAGGAAAATAAGGGGAAGATATTTCAATCTTATAAGGTAGTTGGATTTGAATTCCTGGTTCAACCATGATCTTAGGGAAGATCCCTAACTCAAGGAGGAAAATCCTCAACTTACCCTAAAGATACCTCAAGAGGTTAGGCCTCTCTAAACCTATATAAACAGGCTCTATCATGGTGGAAAGGGGGAAGAATTGCAAGCATGAAACCTATGATCTCATAGGAAACATACAGTGGACTGGAGGAGAGTAATCAGTGAATTTGTTTTCATCTGGTTCGTGGATATTTTGAGCAAGGGTTAGACAAAGGGGACTTGATGAAGCTATCACATTCGCATCTACGGTTGTAAGTTACTTCTATCATTTTTCTCATCAATATGACACGCTTGGCATGTTTCTTTCTAGTTTGTGTTTCATCTTACATGAACTTGTCTCTAATAGATAGATCTATTTTCAAGCTAATATCAATAGAGTAGGAAGTGTTTGTATTATTGTTTGTCTATAGGGCTCATCGAGGAGTGAAATATTGGAGCTCAACTCGGAGCGTGTAGGGACAAATGCCGGTAAAAGGTACCTCTTTTTCTTCTTCCTCCTCGCACATTAGTTTGTATAGATCTGAAAGGAAGTCAGTGTCCATGTTAAGCGTCTTATGTCTTAAGAGTTAAGAGTCTATATCTCAAGAGGATATCTACCTATCTGCAGGGAGATTTTCCTTCAACATGCCTATCCCCGAAATCCTACCTAGACTAAAAAATTCCTTTTGGCACCTCTTTTGGAGGAAAACTTAGTGAGTGTTTAGAAATATTTTAGGTGTGCTTTTTTGAGAGGTTGGGGGTGTGAACCACCCTCATTGAATTTAAGTGGCAGGGAATAGTTTTTGTCAAGAAAAAAGGGTGGGGCATTTCAGAATCCCTTTGGAGGAAACTTACATATACCTCCACGATTTCTAGATAAAACTATGTGAGTCATTGGTGAACTTTGTGTGTGAACAAGTGAAAGTGTGCCAATTTTTTTTAATAAATTAGGTGTCATGTTGCTTCATGTGGACTTCGTGTGGTCCTTACCAGTCTTGATTACCTAATTAACTAAATTCCATCAATACAACGTTGTGGACTTTTAAAGTCCCTAGGAAAATAGCATGTGGACATGTGGGTCCTTACTAATAGTTTAACTCCATATGGTGATTTAATCTAAGAAAGATTTGAAACTATCCTAGATTGTGAACATGTGGGCATGTATGGTCTCGTTACAAAACCTTTAAACGTCCCTAGTAATTTAATCTAAGAAAGTAAATTCCAACACTATCCTATATTTGTAGCATGTGGGCATGTATGGGCCCTTACAATTTTAAGATGTGCTTGAAAAATGAACTAAAAGGAGTCCTGAGGGGGAGGTTGTCCTCTCCTAAATATTTCGTCTTTTTTAAGGGAGATGAAATTTTCCCTCAATCTCTTTCTGATTCTCAAGATCACTTTGGGGCACGAGAGAAGAGCATACTCAAATATTGATATCCAATTTCTGGTCCCAATGCAAGTTTTATTTGTGATGTAGAATGATTCCAACTTATACTTTAATCAAAGCAAGCAATCCATGTGGAAAAAATGAAAGCAAAAGAGGAAATAATGATTTTAACACCCTAAGTGCCTATGTTTTGACTAATCCCTTCATATGTAGAGGGTATCTAAGTGTGGTGCATATTACAATCTGCATGGAATCAATTTTGAGAAGTCTATGGGCCCTCAAGAGATCACAAAAACCCTTACAATATTTGATTTTCTGGGCAGATGCATGGGTTACAGAGTATACAGAGGTGCATTGGGCACCAATGTGCATATTAAAAAAGACTTTTGGGTGTAGTATGCAAAGGGCACTGAGAAACACATGGGGTTTCATGCACGTGCTTGGAAGACACGCCTGTGGGTTATAAAACCCGCACACTTGTTGTTACATGGCCGTGAAAGAAATTCTGGATGAAATTATTTCAACTCAGTTTTGAATTTGGCTTTCTACAGGTTGGCTTGGGCTGATTATAGTTCTTGCAAGTTAAAGAAACAAAAGGAATAACTAAAATAGCCCAAATGGGGGAGGAAATTGATACCTTTCCCCATTGGAGTCACCAATCTGTTTCACCTCTTTTGTCACCTAAATGAACAAAATAGAGATGTTTACAAACCCAGATGGGTTAGCTACGAAAGATACTAGTGAAGGAAAGAGTTATAAGTATAAATCATAAAGGATAAGCAAAGAAATAAAATAAGAGCATTAAAAGAAACTAAACTAGAGTGCATAAGGAAATTAGAACAAGAAACAAACAACACTCATGCCAACAATGGAAAGGATTGTATTAGTGGAAAGAAAAGACCAAAGAAAAAGGGAGACTTTGGGTCCCCTCTTCCTCCAAGGGAGGGCTCTTGGACCCCCAAATATTGAGCTCTTCTTACAAGTAACAAAATAGAATGAAATGGTGAAAAGAATCCAAATCACATTCACTCAAGAGGTGATATGAATGGCTAAACAAAATGGTGCTTGTATGCTCTTGACAAGGAAAGAGGATCCTCCAAGAGAATATAGGCAACATAACAATACAAATTAATTGCTTGAAAATGTAGTGCACCCATTGCCTCTTTTTATAGCATATCTTTCAGGAATTATTCAACCATCTTTAGTGTGAACAAGGCGCCCTTTAGGGCACCTTTAGGTCTTTGACCAGCCTCCTAGTTGGATTCAACTGAGATTTGGGTGTCAAATCGACTTGGAAGCTGAACCAGAAGTGGGTGGAAGGTCAAACAATATCATAAATGCTCCGTTTTGAGGTGTGCAAGGATTTTTGCGTCCACATTCGCACATCGGGCGTATGTGCGCTTTTCCAACATTATTTGATAGTCACACGTGCATGCACGCCTTGTGTAGTTTTAGTGCATGATGATTTTATTGCTGGTTTTATAGTTTTGGACCTTTTGGAAATGCATTTTTGGTCCATGAGTGAACTAATGGGTGTTTTGAAGATGTTGGATTCTTGTAATCATTTGCGAATGAAATTTCGGTGATAACACTAGGTTAGTGGTCTCATCCTCCTGCATAGTAAATGGGTTCTATTTTCTAGGCAAGGTCATATGGATGGACATAATAGGGGTTTTTGTAGGGGTGGGCCCACCAATGCACAGGAGAAGGAAGGATATCCGCACTGAGATGTGCGAGTATAATTCCCTCTCCCGCGCATGGTGTGTGGATGTGGTGAATACAACCATGCATGGGGGGCACATGGGTGGGATAACTAGGTGCACATTTAGTGCATGCATGTTCGAATTACAGCTATGCACTGTGTGCAACTGTTTCTCAGACAACTGTGCATGAGTGCGTAGTTGTGTAGAGAAAAGGTGTGTATGAATGTGCACCTATGTGTGTGAAAGAAGTGCATTGATGTCCATCGTTTTATTTGACAGCTACGCATTGATGTGCAACTGTGTGAAGAATAGACACATATATGTGCACGCCTATGGGGGGTGACAACCACGCACTTGAGGTAAAGCTAGGGGGGTTTAGAAAACTTGTTTTGTTTGAATATTTTTGTTAATGAATGATGATGGTTGATCAAGTGTTGTTTGTGTGAATTCAGGTGATCGGTTCAGCATGCCAGTCCACTAGAGGGAGCGAGACTGGGAGCACCTCAGGGAGGTAGTGAGAGAGAAGTCAGGAATTCAGAGACCCTTGGCAACCTATGGGATGCTCAAGTTATTCGAATTCCCACTGATATGGTCACAGGAGTACCTGCTTAAGTGTCTGATTTTGATGTGGAGCACCGATATGTAGTGCTTCATTGTGTGGGGGAAGAAGTTGACATTCTTTGCTATGGAGGATGTCTATTTCTTGATGGGTCTCCCTTTTTGGGGAATGGCCCTACCTGCTAATCCTCAGTTTCCAGGGGATGTACACTTGGTAGACTTGGCATGGAGGTATTGTTTGGGGCCAAACATTATGTCAATTTCGGTCATCCGCATTGAAGCGATGGATGTTATCTTGCATCAGTGCATTGCAATGATGATTGTGAGGGTCTACAAATCCTTGGCGACTCAGGGGATCAGTGGTGTTCAACTGAGGATTATGGAGAGAGTATTGGATGGATATTGTTTCACTTGGGACTTGATGTTTCATGCCAATATAATGGGGTATATTAATCAGTGTCAGACCACCAAATATATTGAGTTTTCATTTGGATCTATATTGGTGGCGTGGTTTCTGGAGAGGGTGCCCATGTTGCGCCCTAGAGTGTTATTGTCGGTGGTTGGGGAAGGAGATCTAAGACTGATGTGGTGGTCGTCAATTTTGGTATGTCATGGAGGGGGAGAGGGTGGCCACTATTTTACATCCATAATGGAACGTGTGTGGTACCATATGCCATAGATTATCCTACAGTTCCCATATGGTGGGATGGATTTTCAGCACAACCCAGATATAGTTTTGCCTCCTGGAGAGGATTGGGACTAGAGAGGTATGTTGGTGTACTTATGTGTTGTGATTTTGATAGTGTAGCATATTTTTATATCTATGGATGTTGATTCTATATTTGTTTGTGTTTTTGCAGATGTGGGGTCGTGAGGCCGAGAGGTAGAGTTGGTTGGAGAGTCGACTTGTCAGGGTACTGTGAGATCGTTGCGTGTAGAGGCACGGATGGGAGAAAGATGTCAAAGAGAGGAGGTTGGTGTGAGGCTAGAATATGAGACACGAGCTAGAATGAGGCACATATTTGATGATATAGGTGCAGGGACCTCATAGGCGCCTCAAATAGAGGTTGACAGGGGGTTAGAGGATTTTCCACGACAGTTGGAGGTGGGACTGCAGGGTGTGGCTGAGGGCATGTGGTCCCATATTTAGGACGAGAGAGTCCTGGAGTAGTGTGTGGGTGGACCTACATAGTTGCAGACCCTGATCCACAAAGCAGTTGTAGCGGGGGAAGCAATGATTAGGCGACTATACTCTGTACCTAGAGGACCCCCAACTGGTGGGGCACCTCCTGCAGATAGAGGACCTAGTGGTGGTGCTCTGGAGGAACCATGAATGTTTTTTGTATATTTTTGTATTTATATAGGTGTGCGAGCCCATTTTGTATAGGGTAGTGTGACACCTATTTTGTACCTATAAGGGTGAGGGGGGCTCACGTGCCTATGGGTGGAGTACATGTTGTACTATTTTGTAAACATTGATGACACATTGAGCACTATATATATATATATATATGGATGGATATACATGTTTGAGATCTCTGTGATGTTTACATGTGATGATATTTTGTTATGTTGTTATGATGTCTAATCTATATTCTATGACATAATTTTGATGATTTATGTAAGTGTGATGATGTATTGATATGATAAATTCCAATCTAACACTAGGTTAGCCATGTTATCTGTTGTTTGATTAAATTGTTGTGGAGTATGTGTAAATGTAATTGAATCAAAATTTTGATTTAAGAGTATAAATTGCAGGTATTTGCGAAAGAGGAAAGGGTCGCAGACACAGTATACATAGTTGAGCTGGAGGACGACACGATAGGAATCTAATAAGACACTTAGGTGATGAATGTGGCGATGATTGGTCTCGATGAGGAGGCCAATGACGACCGCGTATTCTTCTTGGTTATTGGTTGTTGATCCCAAATATATTTCGTTGGAGTGGAGCAGTTCATGTGAGGGGGTGTATAGGGCCCAAGCGACCGAAGTGATATTCTGTGTCCAATGGATAGCTCTGTCATCATAACCGATGTGGTAGGCCGATGGAGGATGCATCTGTCAATAACATGGATGGTAGATCAGACATGAGGCATGGAGGGAACAAAAGAAGACTAAAAATTTTACAAATGTGTATGAACAAAAATCCTAGTGTAGAATGTCTATGCTCAAGCATAAAATTTCTTTAGGCACAACCCGTTGACAATTTCTTTGAAAGGATAGCCTTCTGGAGAGGCCAGGATGTATGTGCCTTTACTGAGGCTATGTTGGACAATGTAGGGTCCATGAAATAATGAATTGAATTTCCCATGACTGAGAGTATCGTGAGCTATATTGTAGGCTAGGATGAGATCTCCTTCGTTAAATGAGCAAAGTTTGACATAGCGGTCAAAGGTGGGCTTCGACCGTTTATTAGTTATCTCATTGTTTTGTAAGGAATATCGACGATCTTCATCCAATGACTTTAATTTCAACAAGAAATGGTCCATTGGAGCAGTGTCAAGCAATATCTTGATGGCGATGCACAATGTGGTAATTTCATAGTCGACAGGGAGGATGGATTCAATCCCATGGAAGATATGAAATAGTGTAAAACCAGTGGCAGTTTTGACTACCGTGTGGTAAGCCCATAACGTTGAAAAAAACATATGATGCCAGTTGTTCTTATGTTTCTTGATAGTGCATTGCAACATAGTTTTGAGGACTTTTTTAATAGCCTCAACCTGTCCATTGGAATGAGGGTAATATGGGGAGGAAAACTCATGGGAGAAGCCTAACCTTGAGGAGAGTTTGATGAAGATCTCATTCTCAAAGTGTTTACCATGATCATACACTAACTGGAGTGGAACTCTGAAACAGTTAATGATGTGGTTGAAGAAAAAATGCATTATTGCATTAGCGTTATTGTTGAATGTATGCATGGCTTCATCCCATTTGGTAAAGTAATATACTTCAAGACAATGAATTTGTGTCCATTTCTAGATGGAGGATTGCAATTGATGAAGTCTATGCCCCATTTGTATAAGGGGTCAGTAGTAATGATTGGATGTAGAAGAGAGAGTGGTTTTGTTGGCATAGGGGTAGACCCAGGGTTCAACACTTCAATAGCGCACCAACAAAACCCTAACTACCGGCCCTTTCGACAACACCTGCAAAGCAGATGAAGTCTCACCTGAGGTAGTGGTAGGGGTGGTTGCAGGACTCAAGTGTCTACAACCTAGCTGGGATAGAGATAGGTAATCACACCAGTCTAAAAAAGCACTTAGAAGTTAACATTCATCAGTATTTAACCTTTATTCACATCACAGATCAAAACCGTAATGACAGAGCAACACAGTATTCAACAAGATCTAACACATTCAAGCACTTAACATGGAGAGATAGATAATATCTAACAATCATTCACCTTATCAAGCACTAAGTTATTATACCAGATGCATCATACATAAAGATATCAGTACTAAGTATAAATCACATCACTAACATACAACCAGAATGTACAAAGCAACCATAACATAAGATATACGTGGTTCACCTCAGTGTGGGGCTACATCCACCAACTCTTCTCTTCTTTATTATCTTCTCTCAATCTTCTACAAGCATAGAGCTATAGGAACCCACTCTGCATAGGATAGGATATCTGTGCACATCTCTCCAAATCCTCCTTCCCCGAGCTAGGTTTAAGAACAAATCCCTTTTACTGTCTATACACAAGGTTCTTACAATGACTTGCACTTAGTTCTGCAAGTTCTTAACACATAGTATGCATAAAGCATCCACAACTATTCGCACTTAGCACATTGACCTCTTCCTAAATCACCTAGATATATATTTATATATTACAAAATGGACCTAAACATTGCTAAAACCATGGGCTGACATCCCATACGCGTTACATCAACCCTAATCCCAAAAAATGCCCTAAAAAGGGGCTGAGATCTTGCGATATTTGCTTCCACTTGCGCTCCACCTTCGACCATCCTGTCAAAGTCCCAAAATAGGTCAAACATGACCAATGATTTTCAAAATGTGGTCAAGTGCCAACAGGCCCCCAACACTCACCTGTGACGCATCCCAAGTCACTCTAGTCTGGGTAACTTTGCCTCAAAATCCTTGAGCTTGGCTTGAGCTGCTTCAACCTGTTGTTGCGCCAAGGCCTCCTGCTCAACGAACTCTTGAATTACTACCTCATTCACAGGTCCTTCTAAGCGTTGTTCTACCAAAGTGACTACTTGTTCTAGCTCTCCTCCTCGGCCTTCAATCTCCTCAAAAAGTTGGCAAGTTGTATCCTGGACTAGCTAGATCTTATGAGTCACTTCCATGACTTTTCTTTGTATGTCATGGACTTGTTGCTGAGTCATGCATTGTTCTTGGGATATTTTCATCCACTCAACTATTGACAGGAGTTTCAACTATGCTTGTAATGTTGTTGCTTGTTTCTTTGCTTCCTTGAGCTGCGACTCTAGTGTCTTCAGTTCAAGGTCCTCGGTAAGGTGCTCATAAGTCTACGCATTGTGACTTCTTAGTTGTTTACATTCCATGACTAATTATTTGATCCTTTCAACTACACTCTGAGTAATTTCTTCTCTCTAGTCTCACACTTCCTGTAGAGTTCTTGGCACTATTTGTAGCTCTAGTTATGCGACCCTCTATTGAAGTTGTTGAATGGAGTTCAACAAGCTTCATGAATTGTTTTACTACCAGGTCTTCTTCCATGTTCTCCAAGCCTATCACAGAGAAATGTACTCTGTTGACTGCTTCTTTAACTCTGACCTGATCTGCGAGCAATTGTTCTTTATCCTGCTAGATTTGTGCTTTATTTTCTTCAAACTTGGTTTGAAGGTTGTCCTTCTCCTGCTGCACAACTCAACATTGCTTTATGATTTACTCTTGTGCTTTATTCAAGGACACTAAGGCCTATTCATTTTATTCCTGCATGTGACGAAGGTGAGCTTCGATCGCATCAACTATTTTGCAGAGTTGGGAAGGCTCATCTCCCAACTCTTGTTCTTTTGGTGGCAGGGGTGTAGTGGACATTGCACGGATGGAGTGAAGGGATTTTTGTACTCCTCTCATCTCTGTCTTAATTCTATCATACATGGATTGTTTTTTGTCTTCACTTCTCTAAAAAATATGTTCTAAGGCATCTGATATAGCTGCGATAATGAAGTTGAAGTCATCGACCGCGAGTACAATCTATAGCTTCAGCTTACTTGCTTTGGAATTCTTCCATGATGTAGGTTTCATTGGGGAAACATTTATTTTATTAGATGTCTTTGCCTCTTCAAGGGGGTTCCTAGGTGGTGTTACTTTTCCTTGCTTCTAATTGTCTTCTTCCTATTCTTTTTCTTTTTTGTCCACTTCGTCCTATCCCCCACTACTAGGTGAATTTGATGCAGTCTCTTATAATGTGTTGTTTATTTCGTGTACATGTTCCTTATTTTTCTTCCTGGTATTGCTGGGTGCATCATTTGCTTCATGAGTAACCACCGGACTTCCAATGAGGTTGGGAAAGGATAGTGTTGCCTGGTGGAATGGTATAAGGAACTCCGCAGACCATTACTTAGTGTTTTCTTCCAAGTCCTCCTCTATGATATTGTAGTAGAACTGAAGCTCTTCTTTACTTTCATCTGTGTGTGCAGTAATATAAGTAAAATCCCTATCTGTGAAGAACTTCATAAGGGGACTAAACCTATACATGGTATTCGACATCATACGAGGGAAAGACTTAATATCCCTCTTCAGATGCAGGTAGTAGGTATGGAATAATTCATTCGACTACCATTATTTCCCTGTATCACTCGAATACCAGAGCGTGGTGAAATTCATAACTAGTGGCTCAGATGGGTCAATGTCAGGGAGGGTTGCACCTTCCGACATCTCCCAAGTAGTAAACGAGATGAGGATCAGTACCCAACTAAAATGAAACTCATAGCCCTGATCCTGAGCTTTGCAATAATCCAATTCTAATTGATTGACTAGGTAATTGGCCCTTCCACGCATTATCCTGTGAGGTCAACTATAAACCCTGTGACCCGTGTGGGTATGTTCTTTCTTACTAGCTTACCAGCAATCAACTAGAAAGCAAGGCACTCTATGCCATTTTGAATGGATGCTACCTTGTAGCCTCATGTCCCTTTTTCTACATCATCATAGGTGTCTTTGATCTTCTGTGCTAGGGTATGGTCTACAACATTCCACGGATAAAAATTTTGTGGGTCTGGTCCCTACATGCTCAATCTGGTGATCCTATGGATCAACGCTAGAATGACATTGATGTGTCTGTCTAACCATATATGCACACCATGGAAGCATGATAGAAGGAGCTTAAATCACATGTTAAAATCCTCGTACCTTCCAAAATGTGGCATCTTCATCATGTTCAAGATAGTGGACCTCGCGATATCCATAGTCCATGACTGGGGTATGATCTTTGATTTCTTCTCCTTCGTCTTGGTCAAATATTTTTTAGGTGAGAACATGCCATAGCTCTTGCAGTCTCCTAGGTTATAATCACTGATATTCAAGGTTAGAATCCTCTCCAACTATAGTTTGACTGCTTGTATTCCCTTCAGAAGGTATGCGGTGATTATTGTGTAGTCAAAGTCTCTCAGGACACTGTCATGACTCACCAAAACGGACAGGGGTGGGATGGATGGAATTAGCTTCGCATTTTCCAAGTCATCATGATGATTGGTTGTTTTCTCGGTCCCAGCTCGAGATGGTCCAGATCCACGAGAAGTCGACGGGGAGGCTTGGACTCCTTGCGTTGATGAGGATTGGATGCATGCGGACATCACCTTCTCGGCCATGAGGTCCATTAGAATCTCTTTGATGAATTTTTATATTGTTCTAATTTCATCCAACATGCACACTCGAGATATGATATCTCAGGTCGGTGAACAATACTCATTGTTAACATAATGGATGGCGAGGTCTCAATGATCACTACGCGAAATCAACTAGTTCTTTGTCAGCTTGGATAATCACAATTGGCCAAAGTGTTCTCGGTGCAACGCTCGACGAGCTAAATAGATATCACTGTAACAGTTTCTTTCAATGGGTCACAAATCCTTATTCAATTCCATTCCATCCATTATGGCGCATTCCCAATGGTCCAATGGCAAACTTTCAGGACATAATTACTTTCCTAACCATTTGGGAGTGTTGATTGAATGGTCATAATGCCTCCAACGGTCATATTTCTATGCCATGGAAAATTTCCATTCTGTGTTGTACTGATATTTCCATGAAGTTCAAATTATAGAAACCTTCCTTCTGCGAAGTTCTTTCTGGAGATTGTTGTAATTTTTCTAACTTTTCCCTCTTCTTACTGAGCTTTATGGCCTTCTTTCCTATGATCTGAATCATTGTTATCCTCTTTCCATTATTGTTCTTATCTCCTCTTGGCATGATAACTTCTCACTGTGGAAGGTCTTTCATAGGATTCAAGGGTAATACTTCTTCTCTTTCTGGGGTAGGTTCTCTACTCTCTTGTACAGGCAGGTGCCTCCAGTCTTCTTGTGTCCTTTCAACTTGAACATCCATATCTTTTGTCTTTAGTAGCTTCGACTGGTTCTCTTGTTCTTCCAGTAAGTGCGCTATTATCCTAGCCATGAAATCTCTTATTTATTGCTTTTTTTGTTCTAGATCCTCCTCTTCTTGTTTCCTTCATATCAAATCTTTCTCAATCCAGGTTTTTCCTAGCAAGATAGCAAATGGGGCATTGTTCTCAACAAGCTTAACGATCTCAAATTATTCTTCTGTCAAAGTGCCATGAGCACTCATAGATATCTGGGTAAGTCTTCCACATAGGTTTATAAACTTTCCTCTAAATAATCCTATTCCTCCTAATGAAGGAACCATAGTAGGCTTTCCCAAAATTTCTCAAGTTCTTTCTATCATAATATTCACATGTGTTTCCTTATCCAAGAAATAGTCTATGTCGAAGTCTCCTATTATTGTTTCTATGTACTCTTTCTCTTTTAAGACCTCATATAAGTTGATATTTATGTGGTCATTCAAGGTTTCTTTCATCTATAGTAATACAATCTCTGATTCTTTCTAGGGTTCTATCATATCCTTAGTTTCTTGGCCTGTCTCATATTTTTCTTGTTTCATATTCATGTTTTCAACCTTAGCAATCATTCTAGGACAATACAAAACTTCATGGACCATATCTTTAAAACAAATACAACTAGGTATTCTACCAGGGAATTCCTTAGCAAGATGTATGGGTCTTCTACAACTGTAACAAAGGGTTAATCCTCTCTTTCTCTTAAATGATCCCCAAATTTTCCTGTACTACGCACTGGGGTCACAATAACTAACCTATAAAAAATTATTTCTAGGATCCTACATCCATTTGTTAGTCCAAATATTCTTTCTATGAATAGGAATAACATACCTTTCATTATTTCTATCAGATCTATTTATATCAAATCTTCTTTCGTCTAACTATGCCCTAGTTTTCAGACTAGGACAAAATTTATCAAACATACCTAGATTCATACTTTCAAAAAAAAAATTCACTTATCTTACCTTTCTCATAGCACAAAGCTTTAAGATATTACCTCTTTTCTTCAGATGAGACTTCTCTTATTAGTACAGAGCTTCGCAATTCAAGTAGAATATTGCACACTAAAGTAGAATATCTACACCCAGAGATTTCTCTTCTTCAGTTCTCATAAATCATAGTTTCAGGTCCCAACAATGGAACCATTTATTGGAACAGGGGTAGAACCAAGGTTCAACTCTTCAAAAATCCACCAACAAAACCCTAACTATTGGCCCTTTCTAAAACACCTGCGAAGAAGATGAAGTCTCACCCGAGGTAGAGGTAGGGGTGGTTGAAGGACTCAAGTGTCTACAACCTAGCTGGGACACAGATTTGTGATCACACCACTCTAACAAAGAACTTAGTAGTTAACATTCATCAGTATTTAACATTTATTCATATCGCAGATCAAACCCTAATTACATAGCAGCGCAGTATTCAACAAGATCTAACACATTCAAGCACTTAGCATGGAGAGATAGATTAGATCTAACATTCATTCACCTTACCAATAACTAAGTTATTATACCAGATGCATCATACATAAATATATCAACACTAAGTATAAATCACATCACTAACATACAACCATAATCCACAAAGTAATGATAACACATGATAGACATGGTTCACCCCAGTGTGGGGCTATGTCAACTAGCTCTTCTCTTCTTTATTATCTTCTCTTAATCTTCTACAAGAATAGATCCATAGGAACCCACTCTGCATAGGACAAGAGATCTACATGCACCTTGACAAATCCTCCTTCCCCAAGCTAGGTTTAAGAAAAAATCCTTCTTACTATTTGTACACAAGATTCTTACAATCACTTGCACTTAGCTCTACAAGTTCTTAACACATAGTATGCACAAAGCATCCACAAATATTCACACTTAGCACATTGGCCTCTTCCTACATTGCCTATATATTTATTTATACATTACAAAATGGGCCTAAACATGGGTAAACCCATGGGATGACATCCCATACCCATTACATAAACCCTAATCCCAAAAACTACCCTAAAAGGGGTCAAGATCCCACGATCTCTGCTTCAACTTATGCTCCACCTTCGACCAACCTGTCGAAGTCCCAAAAGAGGTCAAACATGACCAAGGATCTCCAAAACTTAGTCAATGGCCAACAGGCACTCGTTCTTTATTTTCATAAATCTAGAATTTTTCACATTGCTTGACAGCGTGGATACATTCATGAAACAATGTGGGCCAGAAGTATCCGGCTTGAATGTTTTTTTGGGCGGTGGACATAACTGAGAGGTGGCCACTGTAGGCGTCATTATGGAAATCATTTAAGACTCGATTAACTTCGACGATGGTCAAACATTGGCAGAGTAAGGTGTCGACCCCATGTCAATACAAAACATCATCGATGAGGAGGTATCGAGGGGGTTGATGGAAATAACACCAATGATCATATTGAGAGATATGAGACCCAAAATTCTATGTCCGAAGGTAGACGAGAAGGTCTCCATACCTGGGGTCATCCGAGGGGATGTAGAAGAGGTGTTCATTGGGAAAATCCATATTGGCAGGTGAATTTGAAGCGTCTGAGGGAAACATTGTGATGAGTTCAGTGAGAACAAGTGCTTTCTTGATTTTGGGAGTTTAAAAATATAGGTCATATTCTTGAAGGATGACGATCCACCGAGAAATTTACCATTAATTTTTCATTGATTAAGAAAGTACTGGAAGGGGTTGGAATTTTCCACGACTTTGGTAGTGTGAAGCAAGATATAATGATGTAGTTTTTGGATTGTGAGGACAACTATGAGGGATAGTTTCTCCTCATTATTATAGTTAAGGGGTGGTCCTGAAAGACTTTTACTGATGTAGTAAATAACATGCTCACGACAATCATCCCATAGTTGAATGAGAACTTCTGCTACTGAGACAGATGAGGCCAACAAGTATTGCATGTAATTGTGATTATAGTTGAGAGGACTAATCAAAGGGGAATTGGATATAATAGATTTTAAATCATCAAAAACAGTTTGGGCATGTTCATCCCATCGAAATGGGATATCATGATGTAGTAAGAGAAGGAAACCATTCACGTAAGTGGTGTAATCTGGGATAAAGCATCATAAAAAGTTGGATTTGCCTTGTAGGCTGTGTGGTTGGTGCAAATTACTAGGTGGTGGAATTTCTATGATATCTTTGACCTTGAGGGGGCCCATTGTGATGTTGTGTTGGGATACTATGAGCCCAAGGAGGTCTCTGACAATGACGCAAAAGATGCACTTGAGGGGGTTCAAGCGGATATTGTACTGTCGACATTGTTGAAAAATAACTCGTAAGTCGTCTAGATGATGAGATCGTTTATTGGAGCGAGCAGTGAGGTCTTCTAAGTAAGCAAGGATGATGTGAGAAAGATCATGGAAAACATAATTCATGGCCCGTTGGAATGTAGCACCATCTTTTTTGAGTCCAAAGGGCATGACACAATAAGAAAAAGTACCCCATGGGGTAGTAAATGCGGTTTTATACTGATTTGTTGGATGAGTTTGGATTTGATTGTAGCCGGAGAACAAATCCATGAGAGATAATCCCTTGTGGCTGACACATTCATCGATAATTTGGTCAATGAAAGGTGTTGGGAAGTTGTATTTGTGACAATCATGATTAAGATCGTGAAATTTGGTGCAGACGCAAATAATGCCATGTTTTTGGTTGACAGGGACGGGATTGGAGACCCATGGCATGTATGCGATGGGGTATATGAACCCTGCAGTTATTAGTTTGTCAATTTTGTATTTTACAGTCGTGGCTTTGTATGGGTGAAGTGGTCATTGATTTTGATGTATTGGAGTGATATCAGGGCATGTTTTGATATGATGTTAGATGATAGAAGGATCGAGGTCGAGCATCTTTGTATATGACTAGGAAAAAATATCTCGGTATTCCTGAAAGAGAGATTTGTAAGCTGTGAGTTCTTCAGGGGAGTATGCGGTGCCAATGGTGATTTCCTCTATGATTCTTGGTTCGATGGAAATGTCAATTTTGGCAGTGGGGGAAATTTTGGCCATGTTTCCTTCTTCAAAAGCATCGGGGGCAGGGATAGGGTTGTTGAACCAGTCTATGTGCCCCGATGGAATAAAGTCTTTGGTTTTGATTGCACATATAGAGGCTTGTATAGGAGGGTCAAAGGATTCCTATGAGAGAAAGAGTGATCTGTGATGGAGTGAATTCCATGGGAAATCATGTGTATTTATCTCGTCCAGGATATCTTCTTTGTAGTGAAAAATGTGAGACTATAGGGGATCTGGGGAAGTAACCTTGGTGACTTTCACCATGTGATTGTTTTTATGTGGTGAAGAAGTAGAGGGGGTATCGAAACTATGATGTGATAGAGTTCTTGTCATAAACCAAATGTACAGATACTATGGGTTGTAAACTTTGGTCTGGGGTACGATTTCCTGAGGGAAATGAACCAGAGAATTGGAAGAATTTGGGGGAAAATCCTCAAACATTCTACCAATGAACCAGGGAGGGGTGGAAAGTGAATCAGGTTCAAGGGAGGTGATGTCATAAATATATAGAAAAGGAATAGGGGGAATCACCTGCATCATAGGAAGTGAGTTGGTTGGCAGATTTTGAATAAGGGTCATTTGACGATGCCTATATTAAATAATCGAAGGACACTAGTATGTGAAGTGATCAAGTGAGTCATAAAGAGAGAAAGGGCACCTCATCCATTCATTGACTGATTTCGTGACATAATGGATTTCAGTGACGTGGGTGGAGAGGGGTCTTGCTGAAATCTTTGGTGTATTGTCGTTAGTGTTTGTCAAAATTGAGGTAGCGCAAGGCAATGATGACTGTAGTGGCCATACTTTGAATAGATGGCACATGCGAATTTGGTTTGTGGCCCTTTAATACTTGTAGTAGGGGACACAGTGATAGTACTAAGTGTTCTTGGTGAAGTGATGAGAAATGTGGTTTCTCGAGCGAGTTGGATCAAATTGCATAACTCAGGGAGAGAGGGACATCTATTTGTGTGGTGTCCCTCTCTCTTGAAGAGTGTGAAAGGAGGCTAAAATAGGGAAGGAAGTGGAGTGGTGGGCTCTTTATTCTTTCGTCTACCCCCAGCCGCCGCGATGGTGCTATCAAGTGGGGGTGAGGGAGGTTTGGTCAGAGTTAGTAATGGAATCTGCATCGTGATTCCCTGTGTTTGGGGAGGGAGGGATTGTTGATGAAACATCGTAGGTGGGTGTAGAAACCATACTAGAATGGAGAGGACCATGTTGGGAAGGGTAAGCGTTACGGCTACCTGGAAATCTTGTACTCTCGATGGGGGGTAGAAGAAGGGAATTTGAGTAATGGCTTGGGGGATTGTCTCCCAAACCAGGATTTGACCTTGGGGGAGGGTGAAATTAGGGACAAGTGGTGTTGTAGGGTTCTCAAGGGATTCCTGAGGTAGGATTTATTCCACTAGTGGGACATCAGGGAGTGGAGAAGCCTATGTGGGAGGAATGGTATCTCTAGTTTCAGTTCCATTGGAAGATATGACACACACTTGTGTTGAGGGGTGTATGAGTGGTGGTGCTCCATGGTATTCCCCCAACAAATATGGTTCCTTGAAAATTCTGGGGCCCATATCCATGACTGGATATGCATCAGAACTATTATGGACAAGAGGTAATATGTTATCGATGTTGTAGGAGTGGTTAGGCTCGTAATGTGAAACTTTGTCGATGGTGATGATCTTCCCATTCTGGGGGAACATCATTGCTTCAAATAGAGAAGAGGCCACTTCCTCCATAACGTACATGTAGCTACGTCCAAACAATATGTTGTAATTGAGTGGGGTGTCGATAACCTCAATTTCGATAAAGATGGTTTTTCCCCCAAGTTCAACAGGGACATTTTGAAAAATCCCTTCAGGAGAAGATGGTCGTCTGTCATAAGATCTCAAATTGATGGTGTATGGTATTATCTCAAGGGAGCCAAGTTTCTTCCGTACAAGTTTGGACATGATGCATGTGGATGCACCTTCATCAATGATACATCAATGAACTGTGATTTTCTGAATCTTGATTGGTATCTGGAAAGCTACCAAAGTGGGGAGACGAGGTTCCCCACAATATAGATCAAATGTGATGAGTCTAGTATCAGCTGGGTCGACTTCCCCCAAGGTGGATAGTAAGGATTTTCGTTGAGTTGGATAGGTTTGGAGAACCTCCAAGATTGACACAGCTGCAGGAGATTGCACCAATTCATCAACCAAACTATAATTGTGTGTCTCTCTATCTTGAGGGTTGTTGACATTTCGTTGTACTGGGATGTGAGAGATACAAATGGAAAATTTAGTGGTAGTGCTGGGAATCATCAAGGGTTTTCTGGTTGTAGTTGGAGCCACTTCCAAAGTGGTAGGAGTAGATTCAGGGGGCGCGTTGTATTGATTATTGTGTGTTTGCAGAAGAATTTCTTCTTCTTTAGTTAGGAGGATATTGCGATCCCCCGAATTTCCAGGGATTTGATACTATCCCATTTGTGATGGGGAAGGATACATCTTCTGTTGGGTATTCATCACACCTTGGTGTGGAATAGGGTTTTGCAACACAACCAGGGGTGTTTGTTGCAAATATTTTTGTGGGGCCTACTGAGGGGAAGGTGGAGCTGGAGGACGTGCCACATTCATGGAATCTTTCATCCATTTGAGGTTGGAAATTTGGGGGAAATGGTGAGTATAATGACCATGCTCACTATAAAGGGCACAAGTAAAGTTTTTCTGAAGGTTGTTGTTGTTCCTCCCTTGGCGTATGTTGTTATTTCCCCCTTGAGGATTTTGTTTACCCTAGTTTTGGTTGCCCCCATCAGGTTTGTTTTCTTGGGGGTTATTTCTGCCTGGTCCTTGTTTATTATTGTTTTAGTTTTTTCCTTTCTTCTTGGCATTATTAGACTAGTGAGTTAGATTTGTTGTATTTATTTTTTCAAAATTTTGAAATTGTTGAATGGGAGAGGGTTGAACAAAGTTAACCCCAATGTGTGGTTGTGCTTGTGGAGGACCAAGAAATGGAAAATGTGGATTATTTGGTCGTAATGAGTAGTAGGGTGCATATAAAGGAATAGAACTTTCACTAGTGCCCATGTTATAAGCTGAGGTGTAGGGGGTACTTGAACATGGTTGAGAGGTCAAGCACATCATGGGTGTTGAAAAGGGTCCACTCATGGGTGGAGGGGGGGGAACAGGATATGGTTTTTGGTAAGGGGGAGGAGGGTAGTAAGATGTACCTCCATACATTGGGGGATATTGGGGTGTACCATACATGGGTGGTGGTTGTATGTATGGATTTTGGTGTGTTGTGGTACTGATTAATCCATCCACTGCATGAGACATCCCAAGTTTGTCCTAGTTGAATGGTATGGGTCTTGGGGCATCAGGTAGTACTATGTATAAGTAACTTGACTGAGAATAAATGAGGTCATAATATTGAGCCTTGCTGATGGCTTCCTCTTTAGTTTGGGGGAAGGTGGAGGGAACATATTTGGCAAGGATAAAGACAAGTGATCTGAGAAACCAATCAAGACATTGTTCTTTGGTGGTTTTTTCTTTGCATAAACTATGTCGTCGACGCCATTTGTGAATGTGGTCGGCGATATGTGTGGATGAGTTTTTTTTACACTCACAAAGTAGTTCTAGACCATTGAAATGATAGATTGGTAGTTAAAAGAAGGTCAATTGTTTTTTGGCAAATGATTCAAAGGTCACATGGGACCCTGATTTTTTATCCATATACCATTTGGCTAATGAAGCTATGAGTGTACGTTGAAATAACCTTAAACAAGAAGAGTCATCCATGATGTTTTTTGAAGAGAACCATAAGTGGAAGGTCACGACATGGTTGCCTGAATATTCCCCCGATTTCCCTTCAAATTTGGGAATGTCTGGAGGTAGTTTGGTAGGCATATTCGGACATGTGGGGTCATGCAATATAGGTTCATTCATGAGATTACTCATATCAGGTATGTTAAGGGAGGCCAAATAGGGGATGTGGGGTGGAATTGGAGGATTATTTCCAGCCATGGTGTGAGAAAGTTGTGTACCTGACCCTTGAGGGGGGTTTGGTGGGTTTGTACTTCCCCCTTGAGAAGAAGTTTGTCCCCCGTCTCCTTGTGAAGGAGAGCTAGTGGATGGTTGGTTTTGGGAATTGGACCTAAGTAAAGTGGAACCAATAAAATCTGATCCCAAAATAGTATCACTGACAGGGGTGTTATATGGTTGAGTCAGTGAGTTGGTGAGACTAGGAACTCCTCCTAGGATAAGAGGGATATTTTGAAATCGTCTGGAGCGACGAGGATTTTTTGGGTCCCCTATGATGTCCGACTAGAAAAGTGAATATGTGTAAATAGTGATGAGAGAAATAAATGAACAAGAGACTTTGTACAATTTTTGGACCTTCACAATATATCTCGCAATCGCATGTAATCAAATGAGAATCATACATAAATCAATTTAAAAGAAGCATACATGTGGGTAGGTGGATTTTGTTTGTGTGGGAGAACAAAGAAAACAAATGATCGTTTCCTAAAAAGACTTAATTCCCTTCCTCTAAAATAGCACTGGACCTTCCAATAGTACTCAATAGTGGGGTCTAAAGGAACGAGGTGTAGAGGGTTCATATCCTGAAAGAACTGGAGATATTTCCCAATAGCCACACAAAATCTGATCAAGGTGAAATTGTAGCCCACAATTTCCACCTGGGTGTATTGTTGGGTATGTGTTATATTATTTTCATGTGTGTGTGTGTGGGCGTGTTAGATACGACAACTGCGTCTGACGATCCCTTCACCTGTGTTTGGGCGGTTTTTTGTTATTTTTAGCGGATTTTTCTATTTTTAGCAGATTTGTAAATTAATCCTGGATTAAGGGATTAGGGTTTTGGTATCTATGGAATACCTCAAAACATTATATATATTGTATGGTGAATGGTGAAATTAGATATAATGAAAATAAGAAAGGTTCTCCCGGTTGAGGGTTTCCGGTATAAAATCTCTGTGTACTCTGTGTATGAGCCATTGATTAATTTCTGTATTGCTTAAGAATCTATATGCATTGCTTTAGTTCATAGGTTTAAAACTTACATGTGGTATCAGAGCTCATTTTTGGTTTCAGAGAGACGCCTTTGTTTTTGAGGGTTTGGCTCGGTCTTGTTAGATCAATTTTATCTTGGGTCTTTGATAAACCTGGGTTTAGTGGGAGATTTTGCAGTGGAGATTCAAGTAAAGAAAGAGGAATGGCGAGATCATCTAGAATCGAGATAGAGAAGTTCAACGGTAAAAAATTTGAGCTATGGAAGCTCAAAATGGAGGACCTTCTTGTAGACAAAGAAAAATGGATCATTGTGGATCCTAGTACATAGCCTACTCGTACACCATCTATGAGCACAGAAGCTACTGGTACACAACCTACCAGTACAAAAACTACTAGTACACCAGCTATTGGTATGTCGAAGGAAGATTGGGACAAGTTTGACAGAAGAGCAAGGAGTATTATTCGATTATGTCTGGAAGATTCAGTGTTGTTGAATGTGTCAGTTGAATCTACAGTCAAGGAACTATGGGATAAGTTAGGGAATTTGTATCAATCAAATTCCATGGTAAACAAGTTGTTTCTTCGAAATAAGCTATATCATCTTAGGATGGAAGATGGAGATTCTGTGACAGAACATATAAATTCCTTTAATACTCTAGTAAGTCAACTTGGATCTGTTAATATTACGATTGCAGAAGAAGATAAGTGTATTACTTTGTTATGTTCTTTGCCAGACTCT
>JZKD02S0234799.1:388884-518992 GCA_000966675.3 Picea glauca
AATAACATTACTAATATAATATGCCCCAATTAAGGGGTAATGAGCCAATATTAGGGCTTAACAAAGAAAGGTTTTCCCAGTTGAGGGTTTTCGGTATAAAATCTCTGTGTACTCTATGTATGAGCCATTGATTAATTTCTGTATTGCTTAAGAATTTATATGCATTGCTTTACTTAACAGGTTTAAAACTTACATATATGTCCTAAAATTTGGCCACTAGGTACCTCGGTCAAAGTGAAACATTTAGATTTTCGGCCTCGGAAATGGGTCATGGGATGGATCCCTTCCAAGAGTTGGGTGACTCAAGGGGGGATGCACAGAACAACCGGACCTCGGCCTTCGACCCTTCACAGGTATCTCCCTGCCTTATGGTGTTAGGAACACTTGACTTGGAGGATTTTAAAGTTCCCTATTTTTCAACTTCTAATGTTTGAAGATGTGAGAACTAGATAACGGGGGGTTATTTGGATGCCCACCCCCAAGATCCTACCTAGACTAAAAAAAATCTTTTGGCACCTCCTGTGGAGGAAAACTTAGTGATTTTTTTAGAAAAAATTTAGATGTGGTTGTTTGAGAGATTGGCGATGTGAACCAATCTCGTTATATTTAAGTGGGTGTGGATAATTTCTTCAATAAATAATGGGATGTTTTATAATCCCTTTGAAGGAAACTTACTTCAAACTCCATAATTCGAGATGAAATTATGTGAGTGAGGAGTGACTTTTTGTGTGAGCAAGTGATAAAAATGTGCCAAATTTTTAATAAGTTAGATGTCAATTTGCAGCATGTGGAGTTCCTGTGGTCCTTACAAATCTTGATTACCTATCTTACTAGATGCCATTGGTACAACCTTGTGGAATTTTTAAATTCCCTAAAGAATTAGCATGTGGACATATGGGTCCTTATCAATCATTTAAACTCCATAATGTGATTTAATATAAGAAGGCTTTGAAAAAAATATCCTAGATTGCAAACATGTGGGCATGTATGGGCCTGTTACTATAATCTTTAAAATCCCCTAGTGATGTAAGATAAGAAAGTATCTTCAAAACTATCATAACTTTGAACATGTGGGCTTGTATGGGCCCTTACAAATTTAGGATGTTTTGAAAATAAACTAAGAGGAGCCCTAGGGGGGCTTTGTCCTCTCCTAAATATTTTTTTAAGGGAGATGAAATGTCCCCTTGATCACTTTTATGATTCTCAAGATCGCTCTATGGTGCGAGAAAAGAGCATACTCAATGATATGAAGTTTGATTTCTAGTCCCAATGCAAGTGTTTTTACATGTGATATTAAATAATCTCAACGTAACTTTTCTAATAAAAAAAATACATCCATGTGGCAACTCAAAGAAAAAGAGGAGAAATATGGTTCTTTTTAACCCCCTAAGTTCCTATGTTTTGACTAACCCTTCATGTGGGAACATAATCTAAGTGTTGTGCTTTTACAAATTGAATAAAAGGAAGATTTGGAAATCTAGGGGCCTTCAAAATATCACAAAAACTCTTACAATTTGGAGACCCTGGACAGATGCATGGGTTACAGTTCAGATAGAGGCGAAGTAGGCATAGAATGCACAATGAACATAAGATATTTTGGCACACTGTGCATAGAATGCGCAGAGAAAAGAAGTGTTGTGAGCACAAAATGCTTTAAATGTGAGTCTGTGTGCCACAATACCCGCACACATTATAATACACTTTGGGGGGGGGGGATTTTAAGCAGAATTCTCCTCCTCCAGCTCCAAACTCAGCTCTTTGCAGGTAAGGCTAGGGAGAATATGATCCCTACAAGGAAAATGGGTCAAAAAAAAGTGCTCAAACATAAGAAATAGGGAGGAAATTGATATCTTGTCCCCATTATGGTCGGCAATCTATTGTGTCATTTTCACCACTTGAATGAGAAAAAGAAGGGCACTTACAAGTCTAGTTGGGCCTGCTAGACAAGACAAAGGTTAGTGTATGAATTAAACAATTCAATCACATGAAATAAACAAAAAATGAAGCTAGAAACAACTAAAGAAATAATTAAAGAAATAAAACTAAAATGCATGAGGAAATTTGAACCGAAATAAAACAAACAAATGACCAATGATTATGCCACCAATGGGTAAATATATTAGTTGGAAAAAAACATAGAGAAAGGAGGACTGATGGATCCCCTCTTCCTCGTTGGGAGTGCTCTTGAATCCCTTACTTGAGAGCTCTTATTATAATGATAAACTAGAAAGCAAATGGTGAAGAAATCCAAGCCTATTCCCTCAAGAGGAGAGGTGAATAGCTTATTGAGATGTTGCTAGAATGCTCCAAGAAGAAAATATGTTTCTTGAGGGAGGATAGAGGTAGCATAACAATACAATGAGATTCTTAAGAAGTGGGAGTTGATCCAGAAGTGGGTGAGGGACCAACAAGAACCATAAATGCATCGTTCACAGGAGTGTGTGGATTTTCCTGTACACAGTTATGCATCTGAAGCATGTGCACTCTAAGATCTTATTTGTTTTGTGCATTGTGCGCGTTCTTCCTTGAGTGTTTTAGCGTATGTGAATTTTTTAATCAGTTGTATAGCTTTTTTCCCTTTGAAAATGTATTTTTGGTGTTTTTGGTGAACTAACAGGTGTTTGGAGATGTTGTATTCCTGTAACCATTTACATGTGATGCTACAGACTAAATTTCAATGATAACAATTATTTTGGGATTTTTTTTTATTTTTCGCATAAATTATTAAATTCTCGACCCTCCTTCTACGCAACTTAGGAAATTAGATGCACTCTTATATATGGGAAAAAATTTATTTTTAATATTAAATAACAAACAATTGATAGGGATCGAAGAAATACATAAAAAAAATTACAAGAAAGATAAACCAATCATAAAGAAAATAAAAAAAACAAGTAGTACCCATTGAAATGCTTGATAGTTGAGGTCTCAACATTATGAATCCACAAGATATGGTGGTTCCTAATGATGGATAATGTCCCCCTCTCAACAATCAATGTCCTGTAGCTAATTCCCATCCACCATCTCTCTTCCCCACAACCTCCATAACCCAAGGGATGGGATCCCCCTTCACTGCTCATAATCCCTTGAGCCTTCCCAATCCCCTCCAAGGATTCCATCATAGGTTGGACAAGATTATCCCTATTTAGACCTCATGAATTCTATAGTTGCAACAAAAATTTACATGGCAAAAAAATCCTTTCTTCTCTTGACAATTTTCAAACATAATATTATTCACATGCCAATAGCCTCTCTTCCCATGAAATTAAAACTACCATACATGCCCATTATGGATGTTTTCAAGCTTCAACACTCTGAACTCCTTTTCTATCCAAAAATATCCATGTAAAAAATACCCTCCATGAAAAAATGTGAAATGTGTAATTATGTCGCCTACCCATACAAATTCCTCTCTTTCTCTTGATTGCTTGACTTACACTCTTCCCCAAGAGGATTGCACTCAACCCCCATGCCATCAGTACCTATGGGATGTGACTTCTCACACCCACCCTCTTACATGAATTCAATGATTGGATTTGGGAACACTCAATCAGAAAATGGAAGGTTCATAGTAAGGATTAATTGGAAGTAAATGGGTTTGGATTTAATATACATGGGTAAACTCACCCCCTTGGACCCCTTCTCTCTCTTATGGAAAATAATCCCCCAATTATTTTCTGTGGCCATATAAATCCAACGATACATTTTATTTACTATATTCAATTTACATCATTTACATATTACATCATTTGGCCCTTGGCCATACATTACATTTACAATATACATCACTAGTTTAGGGTTTGAAAATGGGGATGTTACATTCCCCTCACCCTACAAACTGTGTTGTCCTCAGTGCACACAACCATATAATTTACACATTGTCATATATAAAATTACATCAAAATAATTTGATAATATCACAACTTAATGACTCACGCAACAATTCCAACCAACAAATCTCTTTTCCCTTCAAGCCACACATTGGTTGGATAAAAATCTCGTAGTTATGGCTCCAGGAAATCCAACTGCCAAAATAGAGTCTTCATTCTCTTATGTACAAATGAACATTTAGTTTTCTTCAAAATTTGAAAAACAAATTGGGCATGTTTCTTGTATGGCTTCCTTGTGCTGCCACAAGTTGTCCTAGGACTGTAGCAGGTCCGTTGAACATGTACCAAGTCGATAGATTTTTTCTGAGCACTTCTAATTTCCATTTCAGGATGTGCATTGGTTCCACCCGAAAGTCCCCTTCATGTTCCACTTGGATCACATTCTAATAAATCACATGATTAGGATCAGATACATACCTTTTTAGTAAATATACATGGAACACATTTTGAATTCTCACGTATGAATCTGGACCCATCCTTTCTATAAATTCAAACAATTCATAGAATCTCACTACCAACTTTGGGTAACTTCCCAATTTCAACAAGCATCTCTTGAATTTAAATTTTAAAATCTCTCCCACTTTGAATTCTCTATATATTCTTCTTTTATCAGCATATATATTTTGTCTGTCTTTTGAAACTTTCAATTTTTTCCCAATATTTACCATATGTTCTTCTATTTCCCTTAAAAACTCTCATCCAATCATATCTTTGTCTATATTGTTATCCCAACTTACTGGTGTGCTTCATTTTGTTCCATACAATGCTTCAAATAGGCTCAAATTCAATTATTCTTTATACCCATTATTGTAATAAAACTCAACTAAATGGATATATTCCTCCCACTTAGAAGGATTGTCCATTAGATGCATTCTCAACATATCTTCAATTATCTGATTAATCCTTTATATGTACCCATATGACTCTAGGTGATATGTTGTACTGAAATTTAGATTTGTCTCAAATCCTTTAAAGAACCCCTTCCAAAAATTGGAAATAAACTTGGGATCTCGGTCTAACACTATTTCCTAAGGAATCCCATGTAACCTAGAAATTTATTTCATATAAATTTTTGCAATATTGGTTTCCTCATGAAACACAAGAACCAACACTTAGGCAGTGAAAAAAAGGAAAGAGGACATTCCAAGAATCATGGATGTTGATGAAATTCAGATGCTAGACTATGATCCTACTACCACGTAGGTGGAGGAGGAAGAAAACCCAACACAGGAGGATGAGAAGCATGAGGAGGACGTAGAAAGAACTGAGTCTGACGCACCTAGGGAAAAAGGGCCACAACATGTAGAATAAGCCATGGGTTCAGTATAGTAGGGCATGAACCCAGAATAAGAATAAAAAATAGAGAACAAGGAAGTACTATAGGTTGGGGCATCCTTTCCACAAGAGAAGAAGAAAAACAAAGTTAAAAGTAGTGCTCAAGGCATACAATGCGCACAAGTGGAGTTTGAAATAATGATGCCACAAATCCCAGAGGGAGTAAAGGCCAATGATGAAATGGTAGGAGGAGTAAAAACCATGAAATACTCAGATCATGATGTTGTATATGCCATTAAATTCCCAAATTTGGCACAAAAAATATTACATGGAGTGCAAAGGAAAGGGCCCATCAAGAGCACCATTTTTGCAACCTATGTTGTGGATTTTAGGACTTTACAACATAGGGAATCAGGATCATGAACCTGTTAGACATATTACATTTTGGGTGCAGCAAACAAATCAATGGATGTGTGAAACAAATCCTATATAGGGTGCATGGAGGAATTTTGCGGATGGATAGGCCAGTTCCTATCAATTTGGATTTGATTGCAGCTATCACCGGGCTACCCACAGATGGTGAGAAGCTAGAGAAATACCTGGAAGATAAGATAAAGGAAAGAGCCATCCCTGATGAGATTAAGGATAAATATGGCATAGACAGAGGGAATAGGGGGATTCATATCAGTGATGTCAATGATCCCTTGAAAATATTTTCCAAAAGGTTTCTAGGGTGAAAATTGATTCACGGGTGTAGGAAGAAAGAAGTTCCAACATGAGTGGTATAAGTTGAAACATAATGCACAAAGTGGAGCTTGATGAGTTGGGCTCTATACTTGCTCAATTCATTCCTAGAATATTGCAAAGACACATAGGATTGAGGTTCTAAGTTCCACTACTTGTGGTTACTTATCCTAATAGCACTGATAGGGTGGAAATAACCGATGTACAACAAGTACATAGAAAGGATAATAAAGTGTGGCGTAGCCCACTACACTTCTCTTATGAGGGTAGTAGACCCAAAGAGGAAGAAGGAAAACAATGACACTTTTGCGTGGTACTTATCAGAGATCTAGGAGCTAGTAGTCAATACCTAGAGGATTTCACCAGAGACTGTCTAAGAGTTTGGGCATATAGCAATTTTTCAGGCAATGCACCACAACATGTGGTTGCAGGAGAAGAGGGACCCAACCAAGAAATTGTTACAACTAATATATTGTGTGACAATGTTGGATATACAGATGGAGGTCCAGGAGTGTCTTATTGAATGGAAGGTGCCAGTAATTCCAAAGACAGTGCCCATAGTATAGATTTGGACATAGGACAAAATAGTCCTTGTGTAGCAGATAGGAAGAAATGGCTCTAGTAAGAAGAAGAAGACAACAACAGGTCTAGTGGGGGGAAGAAGTTAAATCCAAAAGAAAAGAAGAACTCAGAGGAAATCACATGGTGGTTCTACATGGTATCCACCGCACATAGATAAAGAACCAAGAGGTATAACAAAGAAAGTGCACCCTGAAGAAGTAAGAATAGATACACAGGATATACCTATGGAGGAAGAAATTGGGAAAGAGACAGGCATGGATACACATATGCCAGAGGCATCTGAGCCATCAGACACCCAAAATAAGAGGGAAGGGGAACAAGCAAGTGGTCGCGGGAAGAAGGAAAAGGCTCATAGAAAACCATTGCAAACATCACTGACAATAGATGACGCTGAACTGGTAGCCACAACAGTCAAATATCGACTATCCAAGGTATGGGAGAATGATAAGAAGAACAAGGATATGATTTTGGATCATGTAAAGGAAGTGAAAACTATGTTGGAGTAGTTTAGGATCAGGGTAGAGTAGCCATCATAAGACAAACCATCACAAACTGAGGAAGGAATGCATGGTGGAGAGATAGTGAAAATCACAATGCAGGGGAGTGCCAATTTTATCATAACCCCTGAGTTGTTGTTCATCGATGAGGAGGTAGCACAGAAGCCCCTTAAGGAAATTGAGACATTGTATTTGGTGTTTCCCAAGATACTGACAAAGACGTTGTATAAATTATAGATTAGCGTCGTGCAGGAAATTCAGTCCAGGGAAAGGTCTGATGCGATGAACTTAAAAATAGTGCATGAAGACAATATATCATTGAAGGAAGGAGTTATCAAAGAAGCGAAGGAGAAGAAGATAGAGTAGAATAAATTGGAAGAGATGGATAAGTACATCAGTACAGTATTCCAAACCATCCCAAACAACACAAATTCAGAGGGTTTATCTTCTGAAGAGAAGATGAGGAACATAGTGTAGGCCTTGGAGCATTACAAGAGACAAATAAAGGAGTTGGAGGAGCACACAATACCCAATACGTCTCCAGAAGTAAGAGCACAACAAGAGAAAGATGAAATAAAATCTACATAGAGTATAGTGTAGACCATACATACTATGACACAGTTGTTAGAAAAACATTCCCAGTTGTGGACACAACTCATAGAATATGGGAGCTTGCAAGACCTACAAGGAAGGAAAGATAAGGTATATGTAGTAATGGAAGATTTAAAACAACGACATAAGACAATGTCATTTCCATAAAAGATTAAGACAACTTCAAATATGAAGATCCTATAGGTAGAGAATAAAACAATGTAGGTGCGGAAAATTGCACGACAAGCTCATTTGGAGCCTCTGCGGGACAAGGCTGATTAATTGGCCACATAGATTGACGCAAAAAAAACAAGAGTATAACACATAGGCTTGGAGGGAGGAGATATATTAAATCCTCAAGTCACCGTGAAAATGGTAGAAGCTATGGCAGAGAAGAGAAACCAGGCTCAGGAGCAATGCCAACAAGCAACACAGATGTACGAATCACTGGCACATGTAGTGAAGGATGCAGGAGTCAGTGAGTGACTCAGGATGAGTCATGATATCAATGTTGGGGGCCTATTGGAACAGACCAATTTTGGTAGAAAACCAAGGAAATTTTGAAGATTTTAAGACAACACCGAAAAATAGGGGAATGTTTGGAAATAGAGGAAAAGCATTGCCGAAAATAGAGGAAAACCTAGGTCAAAAAAATGAGTTATAAAGTGGACAAACTATTGCGAAGAAATTCAAAAGTGGACACCACCAACTTGGAGAAAGTTTCGATCGAGGACCAATCGAGATTGAGCAGTTGAAAAGTGGACAAACCTAATCCGCATAGGGTTAGGGTTTTTGTAAGGGCTTTGTCCCAATTTTTGTATAAGTAGAAAGTATTAGGACTATAAAGGTGGTTGGTGGTGGGTTAGTGAGTTAGCGGTTTTTAGAAAGTATGATAGTTGATTGGTGAGAAGTTCTCAGATTTGTAAGGAATGTTGTGATCTGTGGAGATCATCTATAATGGAGGAAGATATGTACATTGTGTAGCACTAGATTTTGCATGAAGAATAATAAAGAGTTGAAGTGACAAATATTTGCGGACGTAACCCCAGGAGGGGGATAAACCATGGTATATCTGTTTTATGTGTGAATTTTTGCATTATTTATGGTTACATTTTCTTTAGTGAATTTATGATGAGAATGCTAAATGATAAAGGAAATAATATTGTGCACTAAGGAAAGAACTGTAGAACAACACTAATTGAATGAATGTCATACCTAGTATTCAGATCTGAATCTTATGTTACAATATATGAATATATGTCATGGAATCTATGTTGTTATAATGGATAATGAAGTTTTGTTGTAGTAGTTGTGTCACTAGTCATAACTAAGATCAGATTAGGACTATCTTAATAAATGAGTATTTGAGGGTTATCAGTGAGTAGATCTAATTCCTCTGAGAAGATACACATCCCATCCCAGGGTTGCAGACATATGAGTCCTGTGGCCACCCATTGAAGCCATCTCGGGTGAGACTACATACTGCAATTCATACAATGTGTTTCCTTATGATATGTAGAATGGCCAATGGTCGAGGGTTTGTTGGTAATCCTGTAGATAGAACCTAGGTCAGCCCATAAGTAACGAATAAACACACTCATTTTCTATAAGTTTAAGGGTACAAATTTATGACTTATCCAACTAATAGGGTTATGAACAGGTCCTGAAGAGTCATAAAAACACTCTAATAACATCTAAGGATTATCAATGTCATTAGAAATAATATCCCTGCATATCTTGCAAGATTTCCACGTAAACATTGTGATCTCCCCAGGGTTCAATTTATTTCATCTCTCACAAATACCTCCCTGAATTCATGGAAATAGCACCACTGGATAATGAATTTGTTTTCCATATATTGCAAACTTTCCTGTCAAATTTGCAAGGTTCTTAAGGACAAAGGTTATTCATACTTGTTCTTTTTCATAACTTATCATACCAAGTAAATATTACAACACACTCATTCTAATCACTCTGGATTCAATTAATTAATTATAAGAATTCATATTTCCCATTTGAATCAGACATTTACATGTATTACAACATTCAAACACAATTAACAAACTAGGTTATACACTTATCTAATCAAGAATATTCCAACACCAACTGACTAAGAGAGGATGCATTTCCTATGAATCTTAGGCGATACTATAGAGTGACTTCCTAGAGTACACCACCCTTGTGCCAATCCATGATACAACAATGGAAAAAGATCAACTGGTCTACAAATTCAGGATGATCCAGGAAGGTTACTCTCCTTCATCCTCTGACAACAGTAAAATTTACCCCCTTCCCACGGAGCTCAGGGTCTCTACAAGTTTATCAGGTGGTTTCTCAATTTGATTTCCTCTACATAAGGGAGTGCCTTCTTTTCTAAACAATGCCTTAGTGAAATCCCCTTATCAGTGTTATTCTCTATCCAGTAAGAACCAATTTTTATCCCACTATTGCTCCAGTCTAGATCCATGTATTCTCTAAGTTAGGATGATCAATATCAAATTCGACATTTTTTCTATTTATTTAAGGAAACTTTCCACTTTATTCTCTTCTTAAATATATTCCACAAGAAACTCTTCTCACTACTCTCTCAACCTTTGAGTTCATCGCTCACTAGTTCAGCCTATGAACATTCTTCATGTTTAGTCTTTAGATGCCACTCTTGGTGACTGTCCATTATTTCTATGCATTTGTTTTTCTCTTTTGTCTCTTCCTGTCTCTTCATTATCTACCTCCACTGCATCTAGTGTGTTGTATATCCTTTCTCTATATTCTTTTGGGTTTTCTAGTGGTATTTTCCACCTCTGTTCTCTTCCTCTTCCTATCCTCTCAATATTCTTGTAGCCTCCATGTAGACGCAACCCATAGTCTGCGGTTCCTATTTTGAAGGGGTAATATGTGGTTCCCCACTGTGAGGTTATTCAATTGTGCCCCTGCTTCTTCAAAATACCAATATGTCATAGCTATTATATGCTTCAACCACTTCCCTAACCTTCCATAACTGTTCACATGGTTCCATTCAGATCATGTATGTTGGAAGATGTAAGTTCATGCTTAGCAATCACAATTAAGCTTGTGAAATAAGGTTCCTATTTTATTCATTAAAATATCTCAGTTCCACTTCCCCCAACCACTCAATCAATCCTTTATTCATCAATTCCCACTTGTGTATCGTGTCTAGTACTTTTCAAGGTTGTTCCCTCTCAGCTAGAAATTTTTGTTTTTTCATTAAATAGAAACATGATTACATTCTTCATAAACATAATTATATGAAGTATTATCATAATTATAGTCTTGGGGGGAAACAGGGTGTTACACTCCCCTCCCCATTAAAGGAAGCATCGTCCTTAGTATTCAAAACACCATGAATATACAATTATACATTAAAAAAAAAATGGGTATGCCAATCTCATGGCATCCTCCATCTCCCATGTAGCTTCATTTTCTCCAAAGTGCTCCCATTGCACATTCACCTACACAATGGTTTGGTTTCAGAGCATTATTTCTCTCTAGTCTAGGATGCATTGAGTTTCAGGATGGAATTAACCTTCTGGTTCCACCTATAGAACATTTCTATAAATTACATGATCAGAGTCATTCACATATCTATTTAACAAAGACACATTGTTATAAACCTAAATTGCACCATAGATGTATACCTCGCATCAGGCCCTCTTACTTTCTATTTTTGCCAAGCCATCACTAAGAAGATCTTATTAAAAACACTATTTTTGAAGATGTATGTTCCCTACACCACTACTTCCCACATACACACACTTTCTGCACCACTACAACTTGCGTATGTATTCTAGATGCACCATTACAACCCACGCATACCCACAAAAGTTGCAAAAATTAAAAAGTTGTGAGGAATTCATTGAGATTATGGGTTATTGGGTAGTTTTCCAACTGTACAACCACCTATAGCCCTTCACCCAACCGAATAACCATCCTTTTGTCATATAAAAGGAGATATTGGGGTCTCATTCCTAAGCCAAGAATAAAAATAGTGAAACTCTGCTCATTTCACATCGCCTCCTTGCCCCAATAATTTGCAGCCACCTTGTGAGATTTGCATCAGAATTTCCCATTCTTTCATTTTTCCTCCATTGTAAGCCTATGCCATTTCCCTAGAAGAAGTGTGAGAGGAGAAATATACATGGAAGAGTAGTTGGAGCTTGGTGAAGAAGAGCACCAGGTTCGAGGAGCAGTCACTGATCTCATTGTAAGTAAACATTGTGATATCAATAAAAGGAATACTTTTTTTGTCCCGAAATATGATGTATCAAATATTTGTGTTTGATTTATGCTTTATTATAACATCTAACCCATGATTTATATATGAGACACATGTTTGTAGTTCCTTGTTTATCTATATGTGAATATAGGTTAGCCTTGGGAGGAGGCTTGTAGTTAGAGGAGTGATCGAACGCGAAAGGATTGACACCAGATGCGGAGTTAAACATAAATTACCAAATCTTTTCACTTTGTATTTCATGCATGAATGCGGGGTATATTCGGGGTAGTTATAAAAATTAGGAGACTTTTAGATGGATAGATATGCCTACATGTTGATCCCTAGTGTAGTCCATAGGGTGGTTTTCCCACTATAGAAGAACTGGCGACCATACTCCGGAAACCTCTAGGGTTTTAGGGGATTATTTGGGTGTTTGATTGGTTTTTACCTTTTGTTTTAATTTCTTATTGAGTTTGTTGAGTCTTTAAGGGATTCTGGTCACCTATTGGTTCAATACCAGGTCTCCTTACCCTATGATTCTACCTGTTTATCTTCTTTTTTGAGGAGTTACATAGGTTTACGCGGCTTGTAGTGGATATGGATGTGTACATACGTGCCCTGCCTTTAGACAACCCACATACATATGCAGGTTGCTTAAGCACCAGTAGCGTGCTTGTGTCAAAAAACATTTTTCTTAAGAAGGGGAAGTCAACCTCTTTCCTGATTGAATTCTGAATTCTCAAGGTTTCTTGAATAAGTACAATGTCTCTATTTTTACAGTCGAAGCCTGGATTTGATGTCAGTTTGGTGATCTTTTTAAAGATTTGATATGTTTAGTTTGGAAGGGTTTTGGGCAAGTCTTCGAGTCTTTTTTATCATCCTATTAGGTGTATTTAGGGACTCCCTGCCATCTGCAGTGGGCCAGAGGTGAGTTCTCAGTCTTGTCTAGTTGTTTTTCACTTTTTCCCCTCTTGGTTTCTTTAAATAAAAAGAAAAAGTATTTATTTTCAAGTTTCTTGTTTGAAGCATAAAGAAAAAGAATAGAAAAAGTTTTTATTTCTTAGTTTAGTTAAATAGTTGGGTTGATTATTTTGCTTGTTAGGAGAAAGAGTTATTTTCTTTAAGTTATTTATTGATTGCTTAGAACACAAGTAGCTTGTAGTCGAGATAAATTTCTCTTTAGGTTTTCCTTTAAAAGATCTTAGAAAATGTAGTTATGAAAAGTTGGTTAAAGAGTTAGTTAGAAATATTTATTTGTCAAAATAAAAAAAGAAGTAATTTTTCTTTCACATTCATTTTCTTCTCCTTCTTTGTCTCTCAAAACAAACCACTAGTTTCATTCCCATTTCCTTGACTTAAAACAGGCCATGTAAAATTAACACTAATTTAAAATAAACTAGACTTTATGTTTGTAGGGTCAATCAACTAGTCTAGGCTAGAGCCTTGAATTAGGTTGGAGAGGAAACTATTCAAGGCTTACATAAAAAGATTGAAGTCAATGCTAGGGAGTGTAAAATGTATAGTAAACGTGAAAGTTATCTGGGACCCCTCTCTAACACAGGGCTAAACACGAGGTCATGTGCAGAAAGGTAGCGGAGATAACCCCTCCAAAGTTGGACCAAGCGTAGTGGGGAATGCATATTGAGGACTTGTCGTGGGATATTGTTGGTCACATTTTCCATGGAGCTTCATGGATCTTGAATCCATTCGAGGTGCTCAGTTGTCTTCTTGACCACTTTCTTCTGATAGCCTCAGTAGGTTTCAGGCTTATTTACCCTGCTCATTTCGGTCCACCTGACTGTCAATTATACCCGCCTGGTGACTGTTTGCCAGCTATAAACCTATTTTGCTTTATTTTAGGGACTTACACAGGTGACTATTTTCCAGCTAGAAACCTATTTTTCTTTATTTTAGGGACTTACACAGGTGACTGTGAGGGTATACCGTAGTACCTAGGGCAGACGTTGGGTCACACTTTGTAGAGTATACCTGAAGGGTGCTTCCGTGTTTGAGTTTCACTTGCACTAGTAATTTTCTCTAGTGTTGGATGCCATAATTGTTCTTCCAACTAGTTACTAGTTTTCTTGCTTTGTCTCATAGGAACTTTTCTAGTGTGTGTTTTCTCTTCAACATTAGAAAAATCCTTATTTTTTCATTGATCTTCTCACATAGTGGAATATCAAGAGCTCTGCCAGTCGTAAAGGCTTCAAGGCCTGCCACAGGTTAATTTGGAGCCAGCAACACTACCATTACGATGAAGACTTGACCAAAAAGGGCCATTTGAGGTGACCGGGCTGCAGGAAACTATGCCTGAGCCAGCTACGAGAGGATAACACTCATATCCAGAGGAAATGACTATTTCTGACCTTGGAGCGGAAGCTCTTGGTCTGTATAACCCTCCGATTACTGACTTGTCGGCACCACTTTTGATACAGATTTCCCCTCGAAGGGTAACACATCATGAGTGTCAGATAGTCCTATAATAAGCGATGGAAGAAAATGATACTCCTTCACCAGGGAGTCGTCACACTCCCTCTACGGTTGCCACTATTGGGGGAATTCTTCCTCATAACCCACCTTCGCCAGTCTGAACCACTATGGGCTCGACCACCTCTACTTAGGGCAGCGGTCTGATTCCTTCTAAGGGGGAGATCACTGGACCATTCACATAGAGTGTGAAGGGTCCTCCATTTTCATAAGGGATTCCCAAGTTTGATAGAAACTCGGTCCTCACCTACTCCACACTACAGACCATGGTTCTGGGGACAGGGAGCTCAAACGCTCCTATACAAGGGTCCATGTGGGGAACCCCATCCCCCTATAATGATTTCCCTTACAATGGAGGTCATATAACTCCTTTCTCCCCCTCACTTGGTGGTTCTCCTCAATAACTTGTCTGGACAAAAATGAACTACAACTTGTTCAGAGTAGGTAGTCAAGGACCTTTTTCCTACACCACGCTGGTGGGTTCAATGTTGTTCTCTTTGTTTGGTGCATTTGGAAATAATTCTTCCTTGTCTGTTGTCGTCTTAGTCGGGGGAAACCCTAGTTTTGGACCACAAAATCCTATGCAGGGTACTATTCCTACACAAGGGGCAAACACATGAATCTTTTCTTCACAAGGACTATGGAATATGTGGAAGGGATCAGTTCCCATATTAGGGATGTTAACTGGAGGCAACCCCTTCCATGGTCAATAGAACCCTGGGCAAGGCTCAGTACCTATGTCTATTGGATTGACACGGGGAAACCCTTTCCAGAATATTTGGATCACAACATAGGGAGCAATCCCCACCCAGCCCTCAAGGTCCAATTATGAGAATCATCCAATGAGTTCCCAACAAACACAATATCCATTCCCTAGCCAAGGCCATGGTATTTACCAAAACCCTAGTCAACAGCCTAAATTTTCCTGGCAACCTGGTGGTGGCCAAATTCCAGGCTCCTTTCCCTCTGTACATAATCAATAGACCAAACTACCATTTTTTGTGACATTACATTTTCCAGATTTGTCAAGTTTATTAAACGAACCAATCTATCAGGATCTGTGTTGGCCTCCCATGCTGACAAAGTTTCCCTCAGACATTCCAAAGTTCAAAGGTAAGCCAAATAAAGATCCAAGAGATCATGTGACCACATTTCACCTATGGTTCTCATCGAACTATCTGTGAGATGACTCCATTCAGTTGCATCTATTTCAACACACTCTCATCATGAGTGTCGTGAAATGGTGCATCGAGCTTGACCGCTCAAGATACTCTTGCTTTAGCGAATTGGCAATGGTTTTTCTCTACCATTTCCAACTACTTTTGAGATATGATGTCAACACCAAATTGTTGGTCAACTTTGAGAATATGAAGGTCGATCATATCTCAGATCACATGCGAGAGTGTCAACATTGGAAGAGTTTGACAAAAGTATAGATCCCACCAGATTTCATGTTTGAGTGGTTCCTTAAGTCTTTGGTACCTCATCTATCCAAGGATGTAGCAACATCGAGGGTATTTTTCGAGGAAGAGGTGATAATGAGAGCTCAATATCTTGATTTGATATACTATCAATCTGGTTTACTTTATGAGGTTTTGTGAGATGTGCCACTGTCTATTCTTGACAAGACCAGACACAAGTCTAGACCACATGCCGATGGTATCATTGGTTCAGCAGAAGCAAAGACCTCTAATCAGTTGTCGAATCAATTGCAACAATTGTCGATACAATAGACAATGTCCAACAAAACCTCTCATTCGAATGCTCACCCTACTCAAACGTTGGATGTACAGAGTGTTCATTCGACAAACTTGAAGTCCAACCAGCAGCCTGACGAAAAGAAAAATTTGTGAAATAGAAAGGGTAAGGGGGGATAAGAAACCCACCAATAATGTTTGGGGGGGAAACACAGAGAAAAAAATTCAAAGTATCTGTGTAACCTTTGCATGAAAAACCATCTGACTCACCTCTACTCTCAGCTTGCAGAGGCCCAAAAGTTATTGGCACAACAACAACCTACTGTGTTAACAAACCCATTTCTAGAGCACAGAAGGGGGTAGTTAGGGACCCCCTCCTTCTTCTAGTAATCCCTCAGCTGAGAATGTGTATATGATGAAAGGTGACTCTTACATAACAAATAAGGCACATGACTACATAATTCTAGAGACTATTGAAAGGGTAAGGAAGCCGTGAACCCATATGTTCCTCTCTAGATCGAGAAGACTATGGGAGAAACAATGACACACATCTCTAAAGTGGCATTCAAGAAATATTCACATAATCCGAACACGAGGGCTGCCCAAAATTACTCTGTGGTGGAGGATTTGTCACAAACCCCTTACGTGATGTCTGCTTTGGAGGTCCTCCAAAGCTTCCCTTCGCAGAGAAAGGACCTATTAGCTTCCTTAGGATCTATTGAGACCTCTAATCCAGGAACAATCATTCTTGATACGACCAACTTGAAACCTCGTCTCCCATACCACGTTGTCTTTTAGATAGTTGTGACTCACCCCACAAGATATTTTACTTGGAACATTTTCCTCACAGTGGTTGATGAGGGTGCAACGACATGCGTGATGTCATTGGTGTGTTGGAAGGCCATTGGCTAACCTATTTTGTCTATGTCACCTACTCTCCTTACTTATTTCGAAAATTGTTCTTTCAGACCACATGGAATCATCCCTTCCTTCCCTATGCAGTTGGGAGGGAATACCATGTGCATCAAATTTGAAGTGGTCGATGTGCCTCTCGACTACAACCTACTGTTAGGAAGGATTTGGACATATTCTATGCATGTAGTGGTTGCCACAGTTTTTTGGGTCTTGTTGTTTCCACACGAGGGTTGAATTATGACCATTGATCAGTTGTCCTTATCCAGGCCCGACCCTTCATCGGGGGCATCCACGATCCCTATTATTGACAACCCACATCCCGACGTTGTCAACATGGGGGTTGATTTGTGCCCACCATTGATGGGTACTTTTGATTACCTACCTCCTTCTAGCAATGTCAAGATGATATCAGCTATCCCCAAGCACCCTAGGGCTGAAATATTTCAAGTGTCATCATTTTGTATGACTCACTTTAATGATCCATGGACTCTTCCCTCCCCATCGGCCTCAATGGAAGGGACAGGGAATCCTGGTATGTCCATTCCCTTGTCCGCGACAAAGGTTGCGTACTCTATTGTCCAACAAGCTTCGGTCGACCTCGATTTGACTCCTACACCGGAGTTAGATCCACTTCTCGAGCCTATTTGGGCTCAAGGTTCTGTTTCCACTACCGATTATTTAGAATTGTTCTTACCCTCTGATGAGGTGATTTTAGAGGCATTGACTGGTCCAGACAGACACTGGGACAATCTCCATCACAAATATTGTTTCCTCCCAGAGTTAAGAAGAATAGAGGCAGGCGAATTTGTGTTGACTATGACTAGAGATAGGTCTTGTCCTATTAATGCTCTGGCTATGCACATAGTTTATGTCGAGGGTAATATGGAAACTGTTATAACCCTATAATTCATAGGATCATCTGGTGACTAGAAAAGTTTCACTCTGGATGTATTTTGGCTTGCAAATAATATTTCATTTCTGCAAATTATTTTCAAGGAAAGGAAAAGAAAAGAAAATTCATGATTTTTGACGCTAAGTGGTGTTTCCTAACCCCATGGAGACAAAAGCAAGGGAAGCAGTGCACAAAACCCACAAAAATCACTAAACCTACTTTTTTGTTGCATTCGCGCCTAAAGAATAAAGAACACGCTTAGATCGATGGTCGATCTAGCAGCGCGTAGATCAACGACTGATAGTGGATTCCAGACCCCTTCGACTATTCTATTTTTAAAGGTGGGGGGGGGTCTAGAATGGTGACTAACAAGTATGCACATATCTACAGTCATCATGACATCACGCAAATGGACGATATACAAGCGATTCCGGACCCCCTCGACCATTCTTCCTTTAATGGTGGGGGGGTTCTGAAATGAGGCGGTTTTTTCGGTGGGCCCTATCCCAATGTGTCATCAATCCATTGCATCAGACCTCATCTGCTCCATACCACTTACTTCTTACCACTCTTCCTACTTACCACCTTTCCAACTTACCACCATATTGGCAATACCATACCGCCCCTACCTCATCACATTATCCTCCATTATCCCAAAACCCATCCATGCATAAACCAAATTAGGATTAAAAAAAAGAACAATAAATTAATAAGGTTAATAAATTTAGTGTAATTAGACCAATAAACTAAGTTAGTTCTGTTAGCAATTGATTAATTATTAATTAATTAATTAGCTAATAGTTAAGTTAGTGTTTAGGTTATTTTAGGTTAGTGTTAAATGTTAAAATAAAATTAATTAATACATTTGACCCATTTAATAAACCAATTAAAATATAATACATATAAACAAAATACAAAACATTAAATATTAACAAACATAAAAAACATAAAACAAAAGTGTAAAACAAATAAAACATAAAATAAAAGGAAAACACGTAAAACATATAAAAACAATACAATAAAAAATTAAAAGTCAAAAGGAATATAATAAATAAATCAAAAAAGTTAAAAGGTAATAAAAAAAGAAGTAAAAACAAAATTAAAACATTTATCCTAAGTTCTACCCACCCACAACTTTACCTTCACACATCCCCAAAATCTAATCAACGGACATAAAAAAGTTTGGACCCCCCAGTGATTTTCGAACTTTAATGGAGGGGGGGGTCCGAAAAGTGGTATTGGGAGGGAAACTTGTCACCTTAAGGTGATTTCTGACCCCCCCCCTCCCAATACCACTTACTACCTCAGGGGGGGTCGGGAATACCACCTTTTCCCTAAAAACTACCCTCCCCCCAAAACTGAAAACCGCCATTTTTTCCATTTTGACCAGTTCTTTTCCAGGAAGGATTCCAAGCAAAATAAAACGAATTTTGGAAAACCAAGAGAGGTTTTTATCCATAACAGGATGAATAACAAAAAAACTCTCTCATTTTTTGCACATGTTCCACAATATGGAAGAATCGAAGCTATCGTTTAGCCTCATTTTTCGGATTTTTGGTTTTCCTGTTACAATCCCGATTTTACGGGAGTTGTTACGGTGATATGGAGGAGAATTTGGCGAAAAAAAGGAGGTTTTTGTCTAGAACATTCCCATATACAATAAACTCATTCATTTTTTATTCAAGTGTTAGAATTGAAGAGAAGCATATGTCTATGCGGACCCATTGTTTGCAGAAATTCAGCCCGTCTTTCATGGCGGACAGTTCAAGATTTTTGGGGATTTGTTGCGATTTGTGGCCGAGGCAGTTGAATCGGACTTCCAAAATTTTTTTGGGGCATATATCCTATTTATTCATATGATTTTAATGTAAAATTTTGTTGATTCTGGACCCGAGAAGAGGAGGGACCATGATTGAACTTTGTATCAGAGCTCACAGAGCTTTTTGTATTTCGTCAATCCAATAATACAGTCACAACAACTACAGGATTCATGTGTCATTTTTGGTGGTGATATTTTTATTATTCACTTTGATTTGTTTCCATTGTATTTTTTGAGTTATTCATACTCTTAATTATGCAAAGAATTTCAAAGAAAAGAATTTGTTGAGACATACACTCTGTTGTTGGCTTTCACATAATTGTCAATATTTTCTTCTCAATGGTTAATTTCAGGATTCTTGATTTCCCTGTTATTGCATGGTCCTCTCACCTTTCTCCTCTAAATCCAAAATCAAATTCAAATAATACAACAAAAATGCCTACCTTTCCCTGTAAGTCTATCTGTAGAAATTTTTTTTTATTGAACTTCAGGCTGTGACCCCATTACCCAATGGACCTCTTTTCTCATGTTCTAGCCAATCATTTAAAAAATATGAACTCTGAACTCATTATCTAGCCTAATGTCTATTCAAAAAAATCTATATCAAACAGAGAGATCTTTCTCTGAGTCTTGGAGGGCTAGATCCAAGACTCAAAGTGGTTTTGATGTTGTCTCTGTGACTTCCTCCATAGCCTTGGGAAAATTATAGAGTGATAACAAAAACCATCGTTGAAACAATACCTATCGACATCTCTAGAACCCCTAACATCGTGGAGGATGTCTTCGTAGGAGTGGACTACTCCCCCGAGGAGATTCATATCTATACAGATTTATTTAAGGAATTCCATGACATTTTTTCCTCGTCTTACGAATAAATGCCAGACATTAATCCAAGAATCGTCGAACATGAAATAACAACTTATCATGATGCCAAGATGGTCCTACAGAAGATTCATCTGGTGAATCCTCAAAACACAACATTTATTAAGGCTAAAGTACAGAAACTTCTCAAAGTTGGTTTCATCTACCTCGTTCAATTGACTCAATGGGTGGCAAATATCATTCCGGTCAACAAAAAGAAGGGAACAATTCGTGTATGTCTGGACTTTCATGATTTGAGCAAGGCCTGTCCAAAGGATAATTTCCCCGCACCGTTCATTGACCAGATTGTCGATGAGTGTGTAGGCTGTGAGGTATTTTCTTTCATGGATGGTTTTTCGGCATACAATCAGATACAGATTAAGCCCGAAGACAAGCATAAAACAACTTTTATCTGTCCATGGGGTACATTTGCTTATCACAAGATGCCTTTTGGCCTAAAGAATGTTGGAGCTACTTTTTAGTGGGCCATGTATTTTACTTTCCATGACCTAAGACACATAGTCGAGGATTATATCGATGATTTAACATCATGATATCGTAAGAGAGATAATCAGCCCATGCATCTCTGACTAATCTTTGAATGATCTCGCTACTATTAGATTCACTTGAATCCAAACAAGTGCAATTTTTACGTGACATCAGGTCATCTTCTAGGTTTCATAGTTTCGACAACAGGGATCATTGTTGGCCCTTAGTTATGGAATCGAGAGAATATTAAAGGAGAAAAGGAAAAATGTGAACTATGCAGAAGACACAGTGACTGATACTGGTTCGAAGTGAGAAAAAGAGAAGAACAGACAGAGTGAAGTAAGAGAAAGCAAGTCATTGGATGAGAACATCAAGGATGAAAAATCAGAAAGGAAGAGGGATCGTGGACAACTCAACAAGCAAAAGACGATGTAAACATATGCTTTGCAACACCACGCGTAAAGGAAAGACATGCTAGCGAAGCCCTGAAAACACAAGTCAAGTTGACCTAGGGTTTTATACACCTAGGGTTTTGGTATCTATGGTTTTAGACACTTAGGTCTCAACGTAAGGGTGTTTGAGAGCTATTGTAATGTATAAATAAATATCAAGAAGAGTAAGAAAGGGTTTGTTATTGGTGGAGAGTTCATAGTTACTATTGAGTGATTGTTGTTGTGTGAGAGAGAAGTATTGAGTGTGAGAGCCTTCTATTATTGTAAGATCTTCAGTTGGGTGCGAAGATCAACCTTGCAACTGGGTGCATAGTGGGGGGAGAGGAAGAGAGAGAAGAGTAGAATATCTTCTAGCTAAGAGAACAAATAAGAATTATATGCTTCCATCTTAATATATCATAAAGAACAGTTTTGTGGATGTAGCCCTAGGGAGAGGGTGAACCATGTATATCTTGTGTTATGTTTGATTGATGCTATGTTATCTGTCATTTGATATGCTTCTATTGTGATATTGTATTAGATATAAAAAATAACTTGCACAATAGGTTTAAGGAAGATAAAGAATAACTATGTCACTATGTCTTGTTGCTGTGAATCCACTCTGCATTTCCTCTGGTTGTAGACACCTGTGTCCTGCAACCCCCTATAGCTACTTTGAGTGAGACTACATTTGATTCAAAGGTGTTTCGGAAAGGGCTAGTAGTTAGGGCTTGTTGGTGTGTTGTTAGAGATGAACCCTGGGTCTGCCCCTGTGCCAACAAATGGTTTCATTGTTGGGACGAGAATATTCTTGAGTGAATGTCAAGGTGGTTTCCATTGAAGATAGAGATTCAGAAGTGAATAGAAGATCAAGAAAAGGAATTCATTGAATCCTAGAACAAGAACCCTAATATTAGTACAGAGGATTGGTTGGGGAGATATATCTTTACTGATATACACAAGATTTTCTTTGGAGGAATCCATCAGGAGTTATAGCAGTGGCTATCTAGGTTAGTAGATACCCAGTTCGAAGTCAAACTCAGACCACCTATATTTTGGACATCGGCATTGATCAAGAAGGTCAAGAGAGTTGAAAACACCATGTCAAGAGTAGTACATCACTAGTTTGATAGTACCATCGAAGGGTACATCACTGAGTTTTTTGTTGACAGAGTGGAATCATATAGTCAAGAAGAAAGATATTTCTTTAAGGGACCTAGAGGAAAATTTTTACATTTTTTGAAGTTGAAGATCAAGATGTTATTGCATGAGAAGAACATGTTGAAGATACATTAATCAGTTAGATCAAAAGAGATAATGTTCAAAAATTAAGACAACAATAGCGACACAGAGGCTGGACATACGTTCAATGGGAGAGTGTTCAGAGAAGTTCATCTCGTGAACTTGTTTAAGAATAACTATGGAGACGAAGGGTTCTACAGTGCAGAAGAGTCTGATCTAACAAATGAAGAGAATTTAGAATCCACTAGGACAGAGGAACCTCGTCGAGAAGAGACAAAAACATCAAGAACTGTGTCGACTGTTGAAGTAAGTACTAGTATACCTCTTATCGCTTTAGAAACGTTAAGTAACTAAAGTAACCTAAGTCATGAGAACACTCGAAGCACTATCACTAGTAGTCCACAACACACTCAGTACAAAAACCTAGGAATATCTATGGTAGATGAGATGAAGTTACCCACCTTTAGAGGAGATGGATTTGAAGATCCTGATCATCATTGGTTTCTATGTGAAGTTGTGTGGAGTATTAATAATATTACCGACAAAGTTGTCAAATGAGCTCAGTTCAGCACTACCCTAAGAGATCGCGCACTGAGATGTTACATGAAATTTGTCCAAGGAGCTACACCTAAACCACTGAATGCCATTAAGACTGCGCTAATTGTTGGATTCAAGAAACCTAAGTTAGATTCACAGTTCATTACAGAACTAAAAAAAATCAAGAAGAGAACATTTGGACCTGTGTGGGAGTTTGATCAGAGATTTAAGACTTTGACAGGCCATTTGAGTTTTTAGATCCTAGATGAGAAGAACAGGAAATGGTTTATTGCTAACCTCTTACCACACATCAGATTTCCTATGATGCAACAAAATATTGCTTCATAGGCTAAGGCAATAGAGATTGCCATGAAGTTAGAATCAACCCCTATGGGAGAATCCAGCTCAGGTATGAGTTAAATATTGAGTTAGCTAACTAGATTATCACTGCAGGTCGAGGATATGAAGAAAGACAAGGGACAAGATAAAAGGGAAGACATATGGTGTATCAGATGAAAATCAGAAGGCCATGACAAGGAGAACTGTCCCCTATTTCATGAATACTTGGCCTCTGTATCTCTGATCCCTTTGAAGCAAGTTACCCTACCCTGGTGTGAGGTATGTAGAAATTGACATCTCCCTGGTGAATGTTACTATCTGCAAAAATATGTCCAGACACCCACAAATATGTCTTTCGCATTTTTTAAGTTGGTAGGACATGATGACAAGGATTGTAGGGCTTACAATCTCATGCATGAAATGTCGAGGGATATATATAGAATTCAAGGTGAAGTACAACACAAAGGAAGCAATGCATAGTATAATTCCCCTGGCAGAGGAAACTTCAACCCTCGTGGTGCATTTCGAGGAAGAGGAAAAGGAGGAGGTATGGGTCGAGGTCAAGGAAAGATCATCTGTTATAACTGCACATAACCGAGACGCTTGGCAAGGGACTTCCATAACCCTTGTACAACTTGCAGCTATTGTAACTCATTCGAGCATGTTATCGAGGAATGTCCAGCATTGCTGGCTAAGATTCATGAGAAACGAGGAGGAAACCAACAAATAAAACTAATCAAAGAAGAACCTCGAGGAGCATATCCCAGAGTCATTGTTATCACTAGAGGAGGCACTATTACAATAGAAGACAGAGTGATCCAAGGAAAGACTATGGAAGAATCAAGAGTCAGGAAAGCTGCAGAAAATACACTAGAGTTTGATCCAAGGAAAGAGAAGCAAATATTTGAGGAAACAAGAAAGGAATTCGAAAGAGATCAAGATTCTTCATAAAATATTCGACCATAAGTAAGAGAATGTGGAATGCCTCTGGCATTTGATCAGTCTACATTACCCGAAGATGGAAAAGAGGTGAGTAAACTTGTGAGTTTCTTGTATACATTTATAGAGTTGATTAAAAATGAAAAATCCATACAAGAACTACAAAATTTGGTCAGACGATATGAGATAGGAAGGGTAGATCCTTTGCTGAATAAAGTAGTACATCAACTATCCAAGAAGAGAAGGAAAAATAAATAACTACACCTTAATACTCATATCGGAGAGTACGATATAGACTATGTGGTACTCAACTTAGGGTCAGAGATCAATGTCATGACGAAGCAGACCTCGACACTAATGGGAAAAACTATGTTGATCTATTCTCCTATCAGGATTAGGATGGCTAATCATAAAGCTATAATCCCCTTTGGAAGACTAGAGCATGTCCCTTTGGACATCGATAGGGTAAGGACATTTGCAAACTTCCAGGTGATTGAGATAGTTGATGATAGTTGTCCTTACCTTGCACTGTTAGGAATCAAATGGGATTTAAATAATTCCGTTGTGGTTGATTTAAATAAAATAAGAATGACATTTGAAGGATATGGACTTAGGGTCATTGCACCTTTGGATCCCTATGAAGGTTAGAGATACACATAACCCAACAGAGAATAAGACCACGCATATGAACTAGAAAACATATACAAGTTAAAATCTAGACAGCAGGAATACATTAATCCTACAACAGATGGGAATTTAAGCTGGTGAAGTGACAATGCATGCTCATCAGATTCAAAAGAAGCACTGGAGAAATGGAAGAACAAACTGTATGAAGTATCTATAAGGATATGTTCTAGAATAACCAGATAAATTCGTTGGATCGACAAAACAGTAAGTAACTTTACCACTTTTGATGGTCTAAATCACTTAGAAGTATTATTCGTGAACTTTGAAGAAATTGTACCAACACCACAAAGATTCTTGGAAATGGATGAGGCCCTGAAATCAAATCTAGTGAGATGGTGGGGGACACACAAAAACAATATTACAGACTTGGTACAATGTCGCACTTTGATGACAATGCGATTATCAGAGCAAGTAGAAGGCTGCGAAGTTAGGTACATAGGTCGAAGTTGTTGAAATAATGTAACTGCAAAGAGTATTCTTATTATTATTGATATATTATTCATAGGATCAATCCCCATTGTGGATTGATCATGTCGGCTATTGTAATAGGACCAAATCCCCTTTTGCAGATTGGTCAAAAGACAATTGTAATAGGCAAAATAAGAAGTCGGCCCCAACATATATTAAAGAAGACTAGAAATATAATAAAGGTGGGTTTACCCACCCAGTTTGAGAAGTCAGCCTTATCGGTGAAGAGACACTTCAGACTTGCTAGACTTGTATAAATAAAGGAGACTAGTGCCTCACTTAGACACAACTCACTTTCTCATTTTGAGAGACAAGTTTAGATCTGTCCTTGGAGAAGAAGGAGAGAGAGAGTGGCGCATATATGGGAGAGGACTTTCTGTATTTGTTTAAGATATCTCTTGGCATTGTATTGGCTATCTATATTAAGTAATTTTTGGTGGGTTTTCCTCCCCTAGAGGGTTTCCTAGGATAAATGTTGTGTCTCTTGTGATTGTGTATTTCTTAGTGATCTTGGATTATGCTATTGTTATCTAATGAAATGAAAACATCTATAATAATGGCTTAAAAATTAATAGAAGTTGTCCAAAGGACCATGTGAGAAGTTTCGAGGAAGCTCGGAGAAGAATTCCTCAAGAACAATGGGTACACAAATTCATTAACACACTGGACACAACTCCCATCAACTGGTATCTTCAAGTAGAACTGTGCCTCATCACTGTATATTAGGAAGGTATGACCCAAAAATTTGTAACTACCTTTTTTTTGAAAGATAATATCCTATGGTAGATCAAGCATTATAGGTTGTAAGACAAAAAGTATTCAAGGAGGCACCTAGCCTCCCTTTGGAGAAGGAAGAGGATGAATGGACTACACCTCTTCAGAATTTGCAAGGCTGTTACAATATCAAAGTAGCTAAAGACGATGATCCTAGGAATGTGAACATCAAAGAAACAGAAGGCCAAAGAGATGTATAAGGACCAGGAATCAAGCTACCTTTTGTTGGACATCCAATTAAAATAAAAAAATCAACATTGGAACAAAACAAACACTAAATTTTGCTAATGTTGGAGATTATTGGGATGCTGCCACTATTGACAAGATCACAAAGTTATGTCATGAATATCAGGACTTGTTTCCAGCCAAGTTCACTGATATGAAGGGCATTAAAGGACCCATGGGAGAGATGAGGATCCCTTTGAAACTAGATGCAAGGCCAGTTAAACAGAGACCCTACAGATTGAACCCCAAATATAAGGAGAAAGTGAAGATTGAACTTGATAGAATGTTAGAAGAAGGAATCATAGAACCTGTTGAAGAATCATAATGGATTATCCCTATGGTGGTACAAGATAAGAAGATGAGATAAATTAGGATCTGTGTAGATCTTAGGAAGTTGAATGATGCCTATTTGCATGACCCATTCCCTACACCATTCACTGATTAAGTGTTAGACAATGTAGGAGGATAGAAGGTATATTCGTTTACAGATGGATTTTCAGGACACCATCAGATCTAGATTGCCAAGGAAGATCACCATAAGACCACATTTGCAATAGAATGGGAATCCTACCAGTATACAGTTATGCCATTTGGATTGAATAATGCACCAACCATATTTTCCAGGGTGGTGGTTGAAGCATTTAAGGAGTTTTTACATAAATTCTTGGTAGCATATTTTGATAAGTTCATGCAGTGTCAGATTGCCTTCAACCTAAAGAACTGCATCTTCTTTTCACCCTTTTGAGTGTTGTTGGGTCATATTGTGTGCAAGCAAGGATTTTTGGTATATCCATCCAATATTTCCATTATAGTCAATATACCCCCTCCTACTTCAGTCAAAGAGTTGTGTACTGCGCTGGGACATACAAGATACTACAAGAATTTCATTAAGGGCTACGCACATATCATAACACCCATGGAGAATATTTTAAATAAAGATTGTCAATTCCATTGGACAAAAGAATGCCAGTAGAGCTTCGACACACTGAAACAAAAAATGGTTATTGCACCCATTCTAGTTTTCCTATATTGGAGTAGGGAATTTCATGTGTAGGTCGATGCATCTTCTATCGCATTAGGAGTAGTGTTAGCACAACCGAGAGCTAGATACTTTGACCACCCGTTAGCCTTTGCTAGAAGGAAGCTATCAATAGCTAGGATTAATTACATTACCACTGAGCGAGAAGGATTAGCCATGGTTTATGCACTACAAAATTTCCTCCACTACTTGTTGGGAGGACATTTTAATATGTTGACTAATCATTCTACGCTTAAATACTTAGTCAACAAGCCAATTTTGGGGGAAGAATATGTAGATGGATTATGCTATTTCAGGAATATGATTTTGATATCATGGTTAATCCAGGAAGAATGAACAAAGGTCTTGACCACTTGCCGATGTTGGAACATGGAGAAGAGCCTACTAGTTTGGACAATACATTGCCAGATGCACATTTTCTGCCCATAAGGAATGATGATGATCACTTCACAGAGATAGTGCAGTTCCGGTCAATAGGACTGGCACCTAGTGACTATACAATTATTCAAAAGAAACAGTTGGTAGTGTGCACTGCATACTTTTCACTCATAGCCGGACAACTATATAAGATGGGACCTGATGATATATTGAGGAGGTGTCTTATGGAATAAACGAGACCATTGATCCTTGAAGAAGCACATGAAGGAATCGCAGGAGGACACTACACAGGGAAAGAAACAATGCAAAATATTCTTAGGGTTGGCCTTTAGTGGCCTTCTCTACACAAAGATGATAAGGAATACTATAAGGCTTGTGATGTATGCCAAAGAGTTGGGAAGTTGTACAAAAGAGATGAGATGCCTTTAGCACCACAGCTGACCCTACAATCATTTGAGAAATGGGCCATCGACTTCGTGGGACCTATCAACCCACCAGGGAAGTGCACATGAGCTAGATACATAGTCACTGCGACAGAGTATTTGAACAGATGGGCAGAAGCAAGAGCAGTTAAGAAATGCATTTCAACTACAACTGCGTGCTTCATATTTGATGATATCATAACCAGGTTTGGATGCCCAAAGATCCTTATGAGCAATAAAGGCACACATTTTATCAAGAAGACTATTGAAGCCTTGAGTCAAAAATTTGAAGTTCACCATCATAAGAGCATGCCCTATCATCCACAAGAAAATGGGACAGTTGAAGCATTGAATAAGATCTTGGAGACAACATTGATGAATATATGTAGTGTGAACAGGGATGACTGGGATTTGAGAGTACCAACAATATTATGGGCCTATAGAATCACTTGCAACAAAGTGACCATGCAGACCCCCTTTAAATTGGTATATGGTTTAGAAGCAGTTGTACCCATGGAATATTTGGTTCCTAGTATGAGAATTGCAACCTTTACAAATATGGATGACACTATCATTATGCAAGAGAGGTTTGTGCAGTTGGTCAAACTGGAAGAAGACATATTTATTGCAGGATTTCACCAGCAGGTTTAGAAAGAGAGAGAAAAGGCCTACCATGCTAGACACATCAAGAAGAAATATTTCAAGAAAGGAGATTTGATATTGGTATATGACAGTAAGTTCATGAATCATCTTGGGAAATTTAGGATGCATTGGCTTGGGCCATATGAGGTTTCCTATGTTACAGAAGGAGGAGCTACATAGTTGAAGACTTTGACTGGAGAATGGAAGGAAGGTTTGGTGAATGGAAAATGGTTTAAATTGTATTATGACAACTAGTTGCCTCACAACTCTCAGTAAAATAAAAATAAAAAGGGTATAGGTACTAGGTGCAGTTGAAACTGGGTACCAGACACAGGAAATATAGTCTGCACATAAAAGAGATGGATAGAGAAGAAATCCCAAGCTTCCCTGCATAGTCTGCAGTTGAAGTGAAACATAAAGTTTAGATCTGAAGTACCTCGGGACGAGTCACAGGTGAGTGTTGGGGGCCTATTGGCCCTTGGTTATGGAACCAAGAAAATATTAAGGGAGAAAAGGAAAAATGTGAACTGCACGAAAGACATAGTGACTGATATTGGGTCGAAGTGAGAAAAAGAGAAGAAAAGATAGAGCAAAGTAAGAGAAAACAAGTCATTGGATGAGGATATCGAAGATGCCAGATTAGAAAGGAAGAGGGATCATGGCCAACTCAGCAAGTGAAATAATATGTCAACAGATGATTTGAAGCACCGTGCATGAAGGAAGGAAAGACGAGTTGGCGAAGTTATGAAAACGTGGGTCAAATTGACCTAGGGTTTTAGACACCTAGGGTTTTGGTATCTATGGTTTTAGACACTTAGGTCTTGACCTAAGGGTGTCCGAGAGATATTGTAATGTATAAATAAAGAACGAGAGGAGTAAGAAAGGGTTCGTTATTGGTGGAGAGTTCATAGTTACTATTGAGTGATTGTTGTTGTGTGAGAGAGAGAAGTGTTGAGTGCGAGAGCCTTATGGTATTGTAAGATCTTCAGATGGGTGCAAAGATTAACCCTGTAGTTGGGTGTGCAAGGGGGGGATAGAAAGAGAGAGAATAAGAGAAGATCTACTAGCTAAAAGCACAGATAAGAATTGTATGATTCCATCTTAATATATCATAAATCACAGTCCTGTGGACGTAGCCCTAGGGAGAGGGTGAACCACGTATATCTTGTGTTATGTGTGATTGATGTTGTGTTCTCTGTCATTTGATATGTTTCTATTGTGATATTGTATTAGATATGAAAAATAACTTGTGTAGTAGGTTTAAGGAAGATAAATAATAGCTAGGTGACTGTGTGTTGTTGCTGTGAATCCACTCTGCATTTCCTCTGGTTGTAGACACATGCATCCTGCAACCCCCTATAGCTACTTCGGGTGAGACTGCATCTACTTCGTAGGTGTTGCTGAAAGGGACAATAGTTAGGGTTTGTTGGTGCATTGTTAGAGATGAACCCTAGATCTTCCCATGTGCCAACAATCATGGTCGATCCTCTAAAGTTTGAGGCAATAGTTTAGTTTCTTGCCCCATGTACAGTCCCTCGGCTTCAAATCTTACATGGTAAAGTGAATTGTCTTCAGCATTTTATCGCAAACTATGGGGAAATCACTAAAGGGTTTATGTGTTTACTAAATAAGGGAGTCCATTTCTATTGGGACGAAGTCTCTCAACTCTCTTTTGAAGCATTGAAACACACCCTCACGTCTTCCCCTCTGCTCTGACCTCCCAATTATAATAAATATTTCTTATTGTATTTGGCCACTATAGAGTTTACCATAGGTATGGTATTGGTTCAAGAGGATGATATCCTTAAAGAGGATGTGATTTATTACTTGAGTTGATGCTTGGTTGGACCAGAAATCAACTACTCCCATGTTGAGAAGCTAGCATTGGCAGTAGTGCATGATGTCCAATGGTTCTGTCATTATATTCTTCTTTGTAAGACCACCGTCATTGTCATTGTGAATCCATTCTAATACATGTTGGTACGATGCATCATTGGAGGAAATATTAGTAGATGGATAATTATCCTCCAGGAATTTCACTTGGATTTTGTTTCCGTGAAATCCAAAAAGTCACTGGTCTTTGAGAAACTTATCTCTGAACTTCTGGTCGAATCAGGTGATGTTACACCTGAAGAATAACCGATTAAAGGAGATCTTTTTATGATTTCATCTTTGGACCCCTCGTATGGAGATATACTAGTCTATCTCCAAACTTTGAAGTTCCCCTCCTATGCTTCTCGTAATGAGCACTGACGTATTCACCATCAGGAGAAAACTTATCTCATACTCAATGAAACTTTGTATTGTCGAGGTGTAGATTGCATCCTTTGTCGGTGCATCACTCATGAAGAAGTGGAACTCGTTCTTAATGAATGCCACACCAGAGCATGTGGTGGTCATTTGTTTGGGTTGGAAACAACCCAAAATATTTTACGAGACAGTTACTTTTGGACGAAGTTAATCAAGGATTTCGTTGAATTGGATAAGAAGTGTCACCCGTGTCAGATCTTCTCTCGGAATATGAGGGGACACCCCACTCCCATTTTTATCGTCATTATAGTTGGTCCCTTCACCAAATGGGGGATTGATTATACTACATTCCACTCAGTTTCATCCAAGGGGCATTGATATATCATCATATAAGTAGAATAGTTCACAAAGTGGGTCAAAGCTATGCCAACGTTCAATAATGATGGCGAGACAATGACTTTCTTTATTTTCAATCAGATAATAGCTAGGTTCGGCATCCCGAAGGAGATTGTCATTGACCATGGTAGTCACTATCAGAACAAAATGATGTCTGATTTAACATCAAATATTTGGTTGAGGAAAGAGCATTCATCACCCTACTACCCACAAACAAATGGTCAGGTGGAAGCTATGAATAAGTCCCTCAAGACTATTCTGCATCGAACGATCAATTCTGCCAAGTCAAATTGGCATTTGATGTTTTACTCATCATTGTGGGTCAACCAAATGTCTATAAATACTACCACTGGTTTCTCACCTTTTCAACTCGTTTATGGGCTGGAATCATTCTTGCCTATAGAGTGCCAGATTCCATCTCTAAAGTTAGCAGTACAGTTATTTCTAGACACTTCACTGCTTGAGGAATGCTTATTATATCTCGAGCAGCTCAATGAGAAGTGACATGATGCAGCCTTGGCTAACAAGGCTCACAAGAAAAGAGTCAAGTGTCATTATGATTGGTCCATTCATCCTCAGATTTTTTCCGAAGGTGAGCTTGCCTTGGTCTATGACCAAGATAAGGATCCCCTAGGGGTAGGAAAGTTCAAACCCATGTGGTTCAAACCTTTCATAATGAAGGAGGTACTAAAGAAGGGTGCTTATCATCCGTTTGAATTAGAGGGAAAATATTTAGTAGAGCCTATAAATGGGATCCACCTTAAGAAGTATTACTCATAGGTGGGACACCTTGGGTGACTTCTTGTAGATATGTATAGTTCTTATACAACTGGTTTTTTGTCTTTTCTTGTTTTATGGATGTGTCATTATTGATGTCATATTTTTCACTATGGAATATGTCAAGTAAATTAGAGATGTTCATTGGGTTCATGGACGGTTCTATCTGACACACTCAGAGGCTTGCTTCGACAGCTTGGGTGATATTCACATCTCAAGGCCAGTTTCTATCTTCTAGAGGTATCTGTGTAGGTGACTCCACAAACAATGTCGTCGAGTACAATGCAGTGATAGATTTACTTCGTGACACTTTGTCACATGGTATCTCTCACCTCCAAGTCTACTTATATGCACATCTAGTTGTGTCTTGGTTAAATGGGGTTTACACCGTTTATGATCCTACTCTACACTGATGATTCCTTAGTCTACATCTCTTAGAACATAACTTTGATTACATTACATATATACATGTTCCTAGGAGACTAAATAAAATGATTGATACTCTATCTAATCAAGTATTAGATTGGCATATTGAAAAAACATAAAAATAAGCACACACATACACATGTACATACATTTGTAAAAATGTGATCCATAAGACATAAAAGATGTAAATATGCATATATATATATCAAAATTATCAGAGTACATAGGTGGGTGCGAGCACCTCAAAATATAATATGTCTAGTACACATCACAGGGCTTATGCCCTCAAAAATATACAAAGAGTTCCCTCAGCACGTAAGTGGTCTACCCTAGATAAGCACAGGGCCTATTGGCCCCACCATAGTGAACAACAGCATTTGCCAAACGCTGAAAAAGTTGGACCTAGGTCTGTGGCACCCAAACTACATGAGGCTGCATCAATGGTAGGAGATCCTCAATCTGGGCCATGGGAACTGTACGAGTGAGCATGGTGAGGTTCTGCTCCACCTGTCTAAACACTCTCTTGCGTCTCCGACTGGAGATCCCCCTTCTACTGTTGTTGGTCCAACAAATATTGTTGGTATTGCCTCTGGTCAAGGATGTCACCTGGTCCTCACAAAGTCTATTGGATGCACTGGTCCCACATCTGTACATAAATAGATACATAGTTTTTAGATACTCTGATTCACAAAAAAATGATATATATAAAAAGAAACTAAAAAATTAAATAACTTAAAAAAATAAACGTACCCATCTCTCCTTGCCCATCTCTAGGAGGTATGGGCATGTCTAGATCCCCAGAAAAGTTGATTATGACATAGGGGTAGTCCTCTATCATCAGAATCTTCCATGCCCACTAGTAAACAAATGCATCATCAAGGCCTCTATGGTCCTCCCTCCCCCCTGTCATGGCAACAATGCTTCCCATCTACACACTATTGGAAGCGAGGCCACATGCCCCCACACTATGTTTCATGGAATAAGACTAGGTACCCTCTCAAAGAAGAATGAACATAAAATGGTACCAAATAAGAAGTTTTTGTTACTCCACCTGTGACACTCGGTCGAACAATATCATGTTTAATCACTGCACTACACAATGCATATGTGCCTAGGAGGCCTAATGTAAGGCCGTGGATCCAGTGATCCACCCAATAAGTAAAACTATCAATTTTAGTGATAGGTTGGTAATATTGTGGATCGACACCTGAGAACCTACCTTCTCAATGTTGGCCTCGCAATACATTCTGATCAACTCGGTGATGTTGTGAGGCCCATGGGGAAATGCAAGCAAGTTTACTAGTTCCCCTCTCCTTGAGTGGCCAGTCAGAAATTAGATGTCCTTAGTCATTGGATTCAATGACTTCCCCTTGAGCATAAACACCTCAGCATCAGGGTGTCGGGAATCCCATCAAGCGTTCAGTATCTTGGGTTGTGCCCTCATGAATGGACACTAGAAAAAATTCCATAACCCACATTGTCTCAATGTGGCCATAGATGTAGGGTCCTCATCGACCAAGATATCTATATCCTCTTGCTCCCTCTCTCTCCAGTGGGCATACATCATGTTACATGACAAGTTCATGGGGGGAGTTAGCTCTTGATTTTCATATTTTCTATGTTATTGAGGGTGTACGCAAGTTTTCTTGGACACAGTCACATATGCATGCAGGCATATCGTTTTATGCCTGGGGGCATACACGGGTTGTCCTTGGACAACCCGCATACACGTAGGGCCTCCCTTTTTTAAAGGGGTGTGCCCCCAAAAAAACAAAAGAAATGCAAAAAGGAAGTATGGAAATGAAAGAGGGGTTACTTTGTACTTACTTGGTCTAAGTAGAAGTTTTTTTCGTCCTCTGAAGCTCCCAGAATCAACTCTTTTAGCAAAGGGGTATTTTATCTTTTTGGTTAGTTCTCAATTTGCAATGGTGAAAATGCGCTGTCAGCTTCTATTTATAGACTTTTTTGGCCCTTTTTACCATTTTTTCGAACCCTTTTGTTATTTTTTTTGGCCTGTAAATCATTTAATGTAGTTCTTGAGTTTCTCATTGGATGTTACGATACACTTCACTTTTGGTTTGGAAACAATTTTGGGAGATGGGTCACTTTTAAAGATTATTTGGTAAAAGTCATTTTTACAACTTTTTGTATTTAAGTTAGGATTCCACCTCCACTTTTTTGCATCTCATTGTCTTTTCCTCTTTTCCATAGGGTCGATCCCACCAAACTATGACACAGAATCGTCATTACTATTTTAGAATTCTCGTGGTGAGGTGGTAGAGCCTACCTTTACATGGATGCCCTATGTAGATCCTAGTTGCATTTTGGTGTCCATGGCGTCGTTAATGACTTTAGGATCGGGAGTCCTTGTTAGTCCTGTCATGATTATGAGATTGAGCCTCATACGTATGATGTGTCATCACTCTTGGCCTCACCCTCAGGACTCCCAGAAAAAAAGTCTTATTTTTATCCCTTTTCAGACTCTCTAAACATGAAAAGATTGTCGAGCGATCTTGTTGTCCTTCACGCTTTCCAAACTAAAATTTGAAGGAACGTTTGTCCGAAAATAGTTTACCCCTTTTTTCAGTCTGGATGGTCAATTGTACGAACAAAGGTATACTCTAGGAACTTCGGTTCTCTATAAGAGTATTTTCAGGTATATGTTTAACTCGTTCTCAAGCCCGAGGGACTAAATTTACGAAAAAGGAACCCCCATGGAGTCCATAGTTAATCTCTTTTCAGACTCCCTAAAATTGAAAATATTTTTGAGTGACCTTGTTCCTTCACACTCGTTAAACTGGTATAGAAGAACATCCCCTACGCGATCATAATTAAGCTCTTTTCAGACTCCTTAAAATTGAAAAGATCACTGAGTGAGCTTGTTCTTTTACACTCGTTAAATTGGTTTAGAAAAGCATATACTGGCATGAGTTTACCCCTTTTTATGGCCTATAGATTAAGGAGGAAAAAGGTACACCTCAAGAGATTCGTCTTGTCGGGAGATTTATCCTAGGTAGATTTTACACTTTTTCGGGTTAAGGAGACTAAATCTAGAAAAAGTTTGTGAGTCCATAGTTAAGATCTTTTCAGACTCCTTAAAATTGAAAATATTTCCAAGTGATCTTGTCTTTGTCACACTCGTTAAAATGGTTTTGAATAGACGTATTTTCAGTGCTAGGTTACCCCTTTTTCGAACCGACTAAACTACCTTCGAAAAAGGTGCCCCATTGGAGTCATCTTTTATACTTTTTTAGACTCTCTAAACATGAAAAAACCATCGAGCTTACCTTCTCTGGGCTTGTGAAAAATACATTAAAGGGGATTTCATCGTATCTTTCTAATCATAGTTTCATTCCTGTGTATTTGGCCTAATTCCATCTCCATGTTGCTCTGAACTAAACCTTTGAAGCATGCCTTATATGCAAGACTTGTAGCACTTTGCCTTTGCGACCTGACACCTTGACCCATAGAGGAATTTTCCCCAAGTGTCCTTTCCCTACACATGTCTCCTTCATATGATCATTGGTATGTTCCTTGCGCTTGGAACTAGTATTATTGTGACACTCGTTCCACATTTGTAACATAGAATTCTTTTATTTTTTTTCAAGATCTTTCAAAATATTTAAAAAGACAAAAAAATCAAATATACCCCAAAAAGACAACGTGAAATTTATTTTCTTTTTATGGTAGCACAATGAGTCACCCTTGGACAAAGCACATCCTTTTGTTTGTCTTCATGCTTTGGGATTTAATATGACCTTAGTAATTTGTTCTCGCTACATAGAGTTGTTTCGTCCTCCATTTGGTTATTCTTCCAAACATATGGAGAGTTTGAGTTGCCTCCTGCATTGTAGACTTATGTCAATGTCATGCTACCTGAGTCTAATCATATGTCATGCTCTTGTCCAAGGGAAGTTTTACCCAACCTAATTTAGTCTTTCTGGAGTTTTTTTGTTTCCCTCATGCCCGACCATCCCCAAATTCGAATCAAGTCCTTGCTTGAAATCGATGAAGTTCTATGCCCAATCACCGAGATCCTCTTGTATGTTCCCCGATGAGTTGTTGAAGACCTCTGGGTAGTGAATTCGTACACTCACATTACACTCCTACCCAAGTTTTGAAGATCTTGAATTTGTTTCTCGAGCTATGAATGCCTCATCTCCATACATCAGGCGTCATTATCTTCTTGACGATGGATACTATACACGTATATCTTTGATTTTCAGATGTAGATCCATTGTGTATCGCTCACAGCTACACTTTATATCATTATATGACATGGATATGTGGTGTATTTGATTGGCATCCATGATTTATTTTATCCCAAGCATGGGTATGCCCTCCTTGGTGAGACAATTTTTATTTTTATAGATGGCACCTCCCAAACTCTGGTCTCGGGTTCACTCACTTCGTACATTGGTGTTATAACCCTAAACTGCATCAGACATGCATACCTAGCATCAGGCCATCTTACTTGCTATCTTTTCCAAGACATCACTAAGAAACTCTTCTAAAAACCATTGTTTTGAAGGTGTACACTCCCTACACCACTACTTCTTGTGTACACACACTTGCTACAACAATACAGCCCGCGTACACTCATAAAAAATCATAAAAAATGAAAATTGAAAATGGATACGGGTTTACGAGCCATCACTTAACCATTTGACCACCCATATCCAATCACCCCAACCATTACTATCTATTTTAGCCTATAAAAGAAGGTGTTGGGGCCCCATTCCAAGAAGAATCAAGAGAGCATATAAACTCTACCCATTTCAATATTCCCCCATTGCCTCAATATTTTGCAACCACATTATGAGTTTGAGCCAGAATTCGTTCTTCCTCCTTTGCAAATCCTTGCCATTTCCCTAGAGAGAACTGAAGAGGAGAAAAACACGTGGAAGCATTTGGTGCATAGTGAAGAGGATCCCATGACCAGTTTCAAGGAGCAGTGTCAATCTCATGTTGTAAGTGACTTTTTGTGAGATTAATATAAAGAAGTACTTTTTCTGTCTCGCCAAATGATGTCTTAAATCTTTATGATTTGCTTACATGTCTTAGTTATGATGTCTAACCCACTAATCCATATATAGAATGCATTCTTGTAGTTTCTTATTTGTCTTTTGATGGATGTAGGTAAACCTTGGGAGGATACTTGCAGTCGGGAAACAACCAAGCGTAAAGGGATTGACACTGGACATGGATTTTATGGTAGCCCTACTGGATCCTTGTACTTTGTCTTTTATGTATGATTGTGGGATAACGTCGGGATAGTTGATAAAAGGTAGGAGAGTTTAGAGGGTTACCTCTACCTACATTTTAAAACCCTGGTGTAGTCCGTAGAGGGGTTTTCCCGCTATAGGAGAATTGGCGACCATACTGGGGAAGCCTCTAGGGTCTTTGGGGATATTTTGTTTGGGTGTTTTTGAATCAGTTTAGTTACTGTTTTTGAGTTTATGTAAGCTTTCGTGTCTTTAAGGGATTCTGGTGTTCCATACCAGTACTCCCTTCCTATGCTTGACTGTTGAGTTTCACGTTTTTGAGAAGTTATAGAGGTGTACGCGGCCTGTAGTGGGCAGGAACGCATGCATACACACCCTACCTTTGGACAACCCGCGTACATAAGCTGGTTGGTCAAGTGTCAATAGCGTGCCTGTGTTGAGAATTTGTTTCTTAAAAGCGGTAGTCATCCTCTTCTCTATTAGAGGTGACACTTCTCGGGGGTTTTCTTCATCTAGCCATGGTCTTTGTTATAGCAGTTTGTACCCTAGGTCTGACCTCAGAATAGCTTTCTTTGCATCAAAATATTTCTTGTGTTTTCCTTGATAGGTTTTTTAGACAAGTTTCTAAGTCTTCTTTGATTTTCCTATTTTGTATTGTCAGTGATTCCCTGTGATCTATGATTGGGCCTGAATTCATTTCTTGGTATTGACTTCTCATCATTTTCCCCTTTTTTTCTTTAGAAGAAAAGAAAAGAATTCATTTTCAAATTTCTTGTTTTGAAGCATAAAACAATAAAAAAAAAATCTTTCATTTCTTTGTTTGGTCAAGTAGTTTAGGTTAGTTGTTTCATTTACCAAGGAAAAATAATTTTTTCTTAAGTTATTTACTTAAGTTCTTAGGACATTAAGTAGCTCGTAGTCGAGTGAAATCTTGTTTTAAGTTTTTCTTTTCAAAGATCTGAGAAAAGTGGTTACAAAAAGTTTGGTGAAAGAGTTTTAGCATGGAAATTTTATTTTTTAAGGAGTATTTTGTTTCTAGTATCATATTATGCTCTTCTCTTTCATCTCTTAAAGAACATCATTGGTTTCACTTCCATTCCTCTTGACTTAAAACAACCACTAAAATTAATGCTTAATTAAAATTTATTAAACTTTGTGTTTGTAGGGTCCATCAATGCAGTCTAGGCTAGAGCCTTGATTTAGGATTGGAGAGGAAACTCTTCAAGGATATAAAAACAAACATAAGAGTCTGTGCTAGGGAGTGCTTGAAAGTCTAGTAATCAAGAAATTTATTCGCGACCCCCCTCTAACACAGGGGCTAAACACAAGGTCGCGTAAGGAAAGGTAGTAGAGATAACCCCTCCAAAGTTAGACCGAGCATCTTGGGGAATGCATATAGAGGGATTATCTTTGGATTCCATTGATCGCATTTTCCATGGAGCTTCATGGGTCTCAAATATGTTTGAGGTCCTCAGTCATCTTTCGTAACACTTTATTTCGATACCATTGATAGGTTTCAGTCTTGATACCCTTCTCATTGTGGTCCACCCGGCTATCGACTATACCCTCCTGGTGACTGTTCACACGCTAGAAACCAGGTTGCCTTTATCTTAGTGACTTACACAGGTGACTGTGGGGGTATACTGATGTACCTAGGGAAGACATTAGGCCACACTTTGCAGAGTATACCCAGAGGGTGTTTCTGTATTCAAGTTTCACTTCCACCAGTAAGTTTCTCTAGTATTGGTTGGTGTAACTCTTCTTCCTACTATCTAGTGATTTGATTGTCTTATCTCATAGGAGATTTTTGTAGTGTGTGTTCATTTTTAATGTTAACAGAAATCCCTAGTGTGTCATTGATCTTCTCACACCGTGGAGGATCAGTAGCTCCACCAGTCACAAGGGATTCTTGGCCTACCATCGGTTAATCTGGAGCCACCCCCACCATCGCTAAGGTGAAGACTAGACCAGTAAGGGTCTTTTGAGGCGACCGGGCCACAGGAAACTGAGCCCGACCCATCTCTGAGAGGAGAACATTTTATTCTATAGGAACGAACCATTTTCGACTTGGGATTCAAAGCTCTTGGTCCTTATAACCCTCTAATCAGTAATCTATCAGTGTCCATTGTCGTACAGGTTAAACCTTATGAGAATTAGGTAGTGTCACAAGCAGCGATGGAGACAAGTGTTGCTACTTCTTCAGGGAATTCTCATACTCCCTCTATGGTTGTCACCACAGGGGGTGTTCTTCCTAGTAACCAACTGTCGTCGGTCTGGACTGCCATGGTCTCAAATGCATCTACCACGAGCAATGGTATGATTCCATCTATGGCAGATATCACTACTCCTTTAACCCAGAGTGCGACAGGCCCTCCGTTTTCATACAGTATGCCTGGCTTCAATATGAACTCTGTCCTTTCCGACTCCACTCTACAAACTTTAGTTCTGGGGGCAAGGAGCTCTAAAACTCCTCTACAAGGATCCATGGGGGGACATTTATCCCCCTATAATTATTTCCCTTATGGAGGGGGTCATATACCTCCTTCATCCCCTTCGCTCAGCGATGTTCACCAACACTCCACCGGGCCGAACACAAACTATAGTTTGTTTGGAGCATGTAGTCAAGTAATTCCTTCTTATAGCATGCCTTTATGCTCAACACCATTCTCTTTGTTCGACATGTTTGGTAACAACACTTTCTTGTTAGTTGTCATCTCAGTCGGGGACAACCTCGGTTATGGACAAAAAAACCCTATGCAGGGTACTATTGCGACATAGGGGGATAGCTTAGGAATTCCTTCCTCACAAGGACTTTGGAATCCATGGTAGGGATCATTTCCCTTGTCAAGGATTCCAATTGGGGGAAACCCCTTCCATAGACAATGGAACCTCGGGTAAGGCTCAACATCTATCCCCGTCAGTTTGGCAGGGGGCAACCCTTCACAAAATCCTTGGAATGCAATGCAAGCCCAACCCTTTACGTCCTATTATGGCAGTCAATCAATGACATGTGAAAAAGTGAAGAATACATATAGTGGTCATGACCATGGTTATTACCAGAACCCTGGCCAGCAACCTAACTTTTCCTGGAAACCTGGTGCCAACCAAACTCCAGGCTCCTTTTTCCCTGGTTATAATCAACAACCCAAATTATTGTTTCTGGCAACTCTGCACTTGCTAGACTTGACAAGGTTATTAAATGACCCCATCTCTCATTATCCACATTGGCCTCCCATGCCAACCAAGTTTTCTTTGGACATTCCAAATTTCTAGGCTAAGCCTAATAAAGATCTGGGCGATCATGTGACTACCTTCCATTTATGGTGCTCGTCCAACTCTTTGAGAGACGACTATGTTCAATTATGTTTGTTTCGACGCACTCTTTTAGGGAGTGTTGTGAAATGGTACATTGAGCTCGACCTCTCAAGATACTCTTCCTTCGGTGAATTGGAAATGGCTTTATTAAACCATTTCCAATTACCTCTGAGATACGATGCCAACACCAAATTGCTAGCCAAATTTGAGCAGACAAAAGCGAACCATATCTCATATCACATATGATAATGGAGACATAGGAAGAGTTTGAAAAAAGTACTAGTCCCACCATCATTCCTGCTTGAGTGGATCCTTAAGTGTTTGGTACCCCAATTATCTAAAGATGTCACAACCTCGAGGGTGTTTTCAGAAGAAGAAGCGATAATGAAATCTCAACAACTAGAGTTGATTTACTCTCAATCTAGTTTACTTTACAATTTTTTTCCAAATGCACCACGTTCAATACTTGACAATACCAGACAAAGATCTGGACCACATGTCAATGGTATTGTGGTTTCAGCACAAATGAAGCCTGCTGACCATCTATCTAATCGATTGCAGCAATTGTCAATGCAATAGATGGTGGCCAGCCAGATGACTGGTTCAGCTACTCCCCCTACTCAAACTTCATATGTACACAGTGTGAAATCGACAAACCCAAAGGCCACCCAACATCCTAACAGAAAGAAGAAACAATGAAAAAGGGGTAAGGGGGATACGAAACCTACCAATAATGCTAGAGGGAGCAACATAGAAAAGAATAAGTTGAAGTATCCATGTTATCTTTGCATGGAATACCACCTAACTCAAAATTTCCCTCGACCTGTGGAGGCCTAGCATTAACTGGCACATAAAAAAACTTTTTTTTTAACGAACCCATTTCCACATGGGAAAATATTAACTCAAGACTCTTCGAGTGTGGAAGGGGGTAATCAAGGAACCCCTCCATCTTCAAGTAATCTTTTGTCCACAAATGTGTACATGATGAAAGGTAGCATTGACATAACAACTAGAACACATGACTATGGAATTCCAAACACCTATGAGAAGGGTAAAGAAATCGAAAACCCATCTCTTCCTCTCAAGATTGAGAATATGTTGGGAGAAACAATGACATGCATCCCCAAAGGTGCGTTCAAGAAATCCTCCCATAACCCAAATGCAAGGGCCACCCAGAGCTACTCTGTGGTGGAGGATTTGTCTCAAATACCTTGTGAAATGTCTTCTTTGGAAGTCCTCCAGAGTTTCCCTTCCTAGAGAAAGGCTTTGTTATCTACCTTAGGATCTTCTAAGAATTGTGATCTAGGAACGATCATGCTTGATACGACCGACATAAAACCTCATCTCCCTTACCACGTGGAATTTTAGATAGTAGTGGCTTACACCACAAAAACGTTTACTTGGAACATTTTTTAAACGGTGGTTGATGAGGGTGCCTCGACATGCATGATGTCTTTGGCATGTTGGAATACCATTGGCCAACCCGTTTTGTCTCTGTCACCTACTCTTCTTACTTATTTCAATGATCGTTCATTCTGACCACATGGAATCATCCCCTCTTTTTCTGTGTAGTTAGGGGGGAAGACCGTGTGTGTCGATGTTGAAGTGGTCGATGTGTCTCTCAACTACAATCTCTTGTTAGGAAGTAGTTGGACCTATGTTATGCAAGCAGTGGTTGCAATAGTTTTTTGGGTCTTTTTGTTTCCACACGAGGGTCGGATCGTGTCCATTGATTAGTTATCCTTCTCTTTTCATGACCCTTGATCGATGGTATCCATGGTCTCGATGATTGATACCAATCAACCCGACATCATCAACATATGGGTTGGTTTGTGCCCACCTTTAATGGGTACTTTTGATTACCCACCTTTGACCGACAATGTCTATTACATATCGTCTATCGCACAACTTACTTTAAAAATCCATGGACTCATCCTTCCCCATCAGCTATGATTGAAGGGATAGGGCACCATGGCATAGTCATGCTTTTGTCCATGGTAGAGGTTGCATACTCTATATTCCAACAAGCTTCCAATGACCTAGATCCAACTCCTGCACAAGAGTTAGATCTGGTTCTCGAGCCTATTAAGGCTCAAGGTTCCATCGCCGATAATGATTCTTTAGACTTGGTCTTTCCCTCAGACGAGGTGATTATTGAGGCAATGACTAGTCTGGACAGACCTTGGGATGATCTCCATCACATATCTTATTTTCTGCAAGAGTTAAGAAGAATTAAAGTAGGAGAATTCACTCTGACTATGATTGGATATAGGGCTTGTCCTATAAATCCTTTGGCTATGCACACTCTTTATGATGAATGAAATATGGAAACCATTGCAGATGAAACCTATTGATATATCTAGAATCCCTGGTGTCATGGAGAATATCTTCATCAGAGCAGACTTCTCCCTCGAGGAGATTCGAATTTACAGGGATTTATTTAAATAATTTTGTGACGTGTTTGCCTGGTCTTACAAGGAAATTCCAGGCATAGATCTAAGAATTGTTGAACATGAAATCATGATATATCCTGATTCCAATGGTCTGACATAAGATTTGTCCAGTTAATCCCAGGAAAGAAACATCTATTAAGGTTGAACTAGTGAAACTACTCAAAGTTGGTTTCATCTACCCCGTTCAATTGACTCAATGGGTGTCAAATACCGTGCCAGACAACAAAAAGAAGGGTATGATTCATGTATGTACAAACTTCCATGATTTGAAAAAATACTATCAAAAGGCTAATTTTCCCACGCCATTTATTGACCATATATTTGATGAATGCATAGGTTACGAGGCCTTTTATTTCATGGATGGTTTTTTGGGATACAATCAAATACAGATCAAACATGAATACCAACACAAAACTGTGTTCATTTGTCCCTAGGGTACATTCACTTATTGGAAGATGCCTTTTGGTTTGAAAAATACTAGAGCTACTTTTCAATGGGCCATGTCTTTTTCTTTCCATGACCTCAAACATGTAGTTGAGGCTTATCTTGATGATTTAGCGTCACGATCTTGTAAGAGAGATGATCATCCCACACACCTCCGACTTATTTTTGAACGATGTCACTACTACCGGATTCGCTTGAATCCAAACAAATGAAGTTTTTGCGTGACATCGGGTCTTCTACATGGTTTCTTAGTTTCAACAACAAGTATCATGGTCAATCCTCTAAAGGTTGAGGTGATAGTTCAGTTGCATTCCCCATGCAAAATCCCTCATCTTCAAAGTTTACAAGGAAAAGTGAACTTCTTACAACGTTTCATCGCAAACTATGCCGAGATCAAAAAGGGTTTCATGCGTTTACTGAAGAAGGATGTTCCTTTTCATTAGGATGAAGCCTCTTTCGAAGTGTTGAAACGATCCCTCATGTATACCCCTCTGCTTCGACCACCCAATTATAATAAATATTTCTTATTGTACTTGGCCATTGCAGAATCGACCATCAACATGGTATTGGTTTAAGAGGATGATTTTCTCTCAGAATACGTGATTTATTACCTAGTTCGCGGCATGGTTGGACCATAACTCAATTATTCCCACATTGAAAAACTTCCTTTGGCGGCAGTTCATGATGTCTAGTGGTTCTATCATTACATATTATTTCACAAGGCCACCATCATTGTCATTGTGAATCCTTTTCAATACGTGTTGACAAGACGTGTAATCGGAGGAAAGATTAGTAGATGGATAGTTATCCTCCAAGAATTCAACTTGGATTTTGTCTCGGTGAAATCCAAAAATTCGTTGGTCTTTAAAGAAATAATTTCAGAACTTTCAGTCGAATCAGGTGATGTTATACCCGAGGAATCACCTATCAAAGGAGACATGTTTTTTATCATGTCTTCAGACCCCTGGTATAGAGATATACTATTCTATCTCCAGACTTCAAAGTTCCCCACCTCTGCTTCTTGTTATGAGCATCGCGATATACGCCATCAGGATAAGAACTATCTCATACTCGAGGACACTTTGTATCGTCGAGGTGTAGACTACATCCTTCACTGATGTCTCACTCGTGAAAAAGTGGAAATCATGCTTAACAATTTCCACACCGGAGCATGTGGCGGTCATTTGTCTAGGTTGGAAACAACCCAAAAGATTCTATGAGTTAGTTAATTTTGGCCGACATTAATCAAATATTGTGTTGAATCGGTCAAGAAGTGTCACCTGTGTTAGGTCTTCTCTCGAAATATGAGGGAACACCCCACTCCCTTGTTTCCAGTCATCACAGTTGGTCCCTTCACCAAGTGGGGGATTGATTATGATACATGTAACCCCCCTTCAGCAAGGGGGAACCATTATATCATCGTAGAAGTAGACTACTTTATGAAGTGGTTCGAGTCTATGCCAATGTTTAAATATGATGACAAGACAACAAATCTCTCTTTGTTTAACTAGATAATAGCAAGGTTCAATGTCCCGAGAGAGATTTTCACTGACCATGGCAGTCACTTTCATAATAAAATGATGTCCAATTTAATTTCAAATATTGTGTTGAGGCAAGAACATTCATCACCCTACTACCCACAAGAGAATGGGGTGGAAGCTATGAATAAGTCCCTTAAATCTATTTTACAGCGAACGATCAATTTGGCCAAGTCAAACTGGAATTTGATATTCTACACTGCGTTATGGGCCTACCGAACATTTTGTTAAGTCTGCAACCATTTTCTCACCTTTTCAACTCGTTTATGGGATGGAAGCAGTCTTTCCTATAGAGTTCCAGATCTCGTCTCTAAATTTGGCACTACATTTATTGTAAGACACTTCACCACTTGAAGCACGTTTATTATATCTCGAGCAGCTCGATGAGAAGCGTTGTGATGCAGCCTTGTCTAATGAGGCTCACAAACAAAAATTCAAGTGTTAGTATGATCGGTTCATTTATCCTCGAATTTTCTCAGAATATGACCTTGTGCTAGTCTATGACCAAGATAAGGATCCCCTGGGGGCAGGCAAGTTCAATCCCATGTGGTTCAGACCTTTCATCACCAAGGAGGTTCTAAAGAAGGGTGCTTATCGTCTGGTGGACTTTGAGGGAAATTCTTTGGCAGAGCCTAGAAATGGGATCTACCTCAAGAAGTATTACTCGTAGGTGGGTCACCTTGGGTGAATTATTGTACATATGTATAGTTTTTATACATTTTTTCTTTTCTAGTTTTTGTCTTTTTGGTCTTATGGACATGTCATTTTTTATGTCATATTTTTCACTGTGGTAGATGTCAAGTGAATCAGAGGTGTTCATTGGGTTTGCGGATGGCCCTAACCAGAAAACTTGGAGGCTTTCTTCTATAGCTTGGGTGATTTTCACACCTCAGGCCCAGTTGCTATCTTCGGGAGGTATCTGTTTAGGTGACGCCACAAACAATGTCGCTGAATATAGTGCAGTCTTAGAGTTTCTTCATGACGCTTTGTCGCATGGTATCTCTCACCTCTAGGTCTACTTAGATGCTCAACTGGTTGTGTACCAGTTAAATGAGTTTTACTGCATTTACGATCCTACTCTACACCGACATTTCCTTAGAGTACGTCTCTTAGAACAAAGCTTTGATTTCATTACATATATCCATGTTCCTAGGAGATTGAATCAAATCACATATACTCTATATAATCATGTATTATATTGTGATATTGCACACATGTAAGGAAAAGCACACACACACACACATGTAAATACATTTGTAAAATAGATGTAATCCACAATACATAAAAATATGTAAATACGCATATATATCAAAAATATCAGAGTACCTGGGTGGGTGCAAGTGCCTCAAAAATATGTCCAGTAAGAGTCACAGGTCTTATGCCCTCAAAAAATATACAAAAAGTTCTCTCGGCATGTAAGTAGTCTAGCCTAGCTAAGGGTAGGGCCTTTTGGCCCTATTGTAGTGAACAACGTCATTTTCCAGATGTCGGAAGAGCTAGACCTAGGTTCATGGCACCCCAACAACATGAGGTTGCATCGATGGTGGGAGATCCTCGATCTCTACCATAGGGACTGTACGAATGAGTGCGGTGAGGTTCTGCTCCACCCGTCTCAATACTCTCTCCGCCTCTCTGGCTGGAGGCCCCCCTGTTGCTATTACTGGTCCGGTGACTATTGCTTGTATTGCCTCTGCTTGAGGATGTTGCCTAGTCCTCAAGAAGTGTGTTGGAAACACTGGTCCCACATATGTACATAACAGATACATAGTTTTCATATACTTTGGTACACATAAAAATGATATATATAAAAAGAAACAAAAATTAAATAACTTTGAAAAAGAAACATACCTAGCTCTCATCGCTCTGATATGGGAGGTACAAGCATGTCAGGATCTCTAGAAAAGTGGATCCCAACATAGGGGTATTCCTGTATATCCGATATCTTCCAAGACCACTAGTCAAAAAACTTATCATCGAAGGCCTCAATGGTCCTCCCTCCCCGCTTTCATGGCAACAACATCGCCCATCTGCATAACTCTAGGAGAGAGGTCTTGTGCCCTCGTATCTTCTCTTGATGACTTATATTGGGTACCCTATAGAAGAAAAAGGAAAACAAAACAGTCTCAAACCCAAAGTTTCGGTGCTCCCGTATCTGACACTCTGTTAGTCGTCTCTTCATGCAATCTATCATGGTTGTGCTCCAGTCAAAAATCTGTGCATTTAAGCATTGTACTACACAATGCATGTGCACCCGGGAAGCCTGATGCAATGCCATGGATCGAATGATCCTCCCAATGAGAAGAACTATAAATTTCAGTGATAGTTTTTTGATCTTATGTATGGGCACCTGAGAAACTACTTTCTTAGTACCAGCCTCGCAAAGGATTCCAATCAACTCCTCAATGTTGTGAGGCCCGGGGTAAAAGTACGCAAGTTGAATGGATCCCCTCTCCTTGAGAGACCAGTCAGGAAGTAAATATCTTCAGTTGTTTGAGTCAACGAATGCCCCTTGAGCATAAATGCCTCTGCATCAGGATGCCAATAATCTATCAAAGCATTTGGAAACCTGGGTTGTGCCCTCATAAACAGACACTGGAAGAATTTTAACAACTCGCATTGTGATAAAACAATGATATCAACAGGGTCTTCTCATACCAAAAAATCAATGTCCTCATACTCCCTCTCTCTCCAATGAACATACATCCTACAAAATGACAAATGTATGGAGATTTAACTCTCGTTTTTTTTTTCCACTCATTTGAGGGCGTACGCGGGTTGTTTTTGTGATAGTCGTGTGTGTACACGGGAAAATTATCTTATGCCTATGTACATGCAGGGATGACCTCTTTAAGGGTCAGCTCGCCCCCAAAAAAAAAAAAAATGCAAAAAAGGAAGAATGAAATGCAGGAGGGGCTATTTTGTACTTACTTGGTCCAAACAGAAGTTTGTTTCATCCACTGAAGCTCCTGGAATCAACTCTTTTGGCAAAGGGGTGTTTTTTGACTTTTGGTCAATTCTCAATTTACAATGGTGATAATGAGCTGCCAGCATTCTATTTATAGACTTTTTGGCCCATTTTTGTCATTTTTCGACCCTTTTGTCATTTCTTCTAGCTTGAAAATCATTTACTATGGTTCTTGAGTTTCTCAAGGGATGTTAGGATAAGTGTTACTTTGGGTATTTGGGAATGTTTTTTGAGATTTGGGTCATTTTTAAAGGTCTTTTGGTAAAAACTCATTTTTCCAACTTTGTGCATGTAAGATAGGATTCCACCTCCACTTGTTGCACCTCGTTGTATTTTTTACTTTTCCATAAGATCAATCCCACCGGGTTGCGACACAGAACCCTCACTCTTTCTCTAGAAGTGTCATAATTTAGTGGTAAATCCTACATTCACATGGACCCCCTAGGTAGATCCTAGTTTCATTTTGGTGTACATGCCATCGTTAATGATTATAGGCTCAGGAGTCCTTTTAGTTGTTCTTGATTATGAGTTTGAGCCTCATTTGCACGATTCATTACCACTTTTGACCTCACCCTCAGGACTCCCAAAAAAAATAGGTCTTCTTTTAATCCCTTTTCATACCCTCTAAACATGAAAAGATTGTCGAGCGATATTGTTTCCCTTCATGCTCGCCAAACTAGAATTCGAAGGCACATTTGTCCGGTGGTAGTTTACCCCTTTTTCAGTATGGATGGTCATTTGTACGAAAAAAGGTATACTCTAGGAGACTCGGTTCTCTAGAAGATTATTCTTAGGTATATATTTAACCCTTTTTCGGGCCTAAGGGACTAAATTTACGAAAAAGGAACCCCCACAGAGTCCGTAGTTAAGCTCTTTTCAAACTCCCTAAAATTGAAAATATTTTCGAGTGACCTTGTTTCTTCCCACTCGTTAAATTGGTCAAGAAGAACATCTCTGATGGAGTCCATAGTTAATATCTTTTCAAACTCCTTAAATATGAAAATATTTTCGAGTGATCTTGTCTTTGTCACACTCGTTAAAATTATTTTGAATAGATGTATGTTCGGTGCCAGTTTATCCCTTTTTTGAGTCGACTATACTACCTTCGAAAAAGGTACCCCAGTGGAGTCTCCTTTTCCACTTTTTCAGACTCTCTAAAAATGAAAAATCACCGAGCTTACCTTCTCTGGGCTCATTCAAATTACATCTAAGGATGTTATCATTGTGTCTTATTAATCGCATTTGAATTCCTACGTCTTCGGCCTAATGTTGTCTCCATGTTTCTCTCAACTGAACCATCTGAAGCATGCCTTATACGTAAGCCTTGTAGCACTTTGCCTCTACGTCTTGACACCTTGACCCATGGATGAATTTCCTTGAGTGTCCTTTTCCTACATATGTCCCCTTTCTTTGAGCATCAGTGTGTTCCTAGCGCTTGGAACTAGTATGTTTGTGACACTCGATCCTCCTTTGTAATGTAGCATTCTTTTATTCTTTTTCAAGCTTCCCAAAATTATGGAAAAAGAAAAAAAAATCAAATATACCCCAAAAAGAGGAAGGGAAAAGTATTTTACTTTCATTGATAGCACAATGAGTCTTCCTTGGACAAAGAACATCCTTCCATTTTTTCGTCAAGTCTTAGTATTCAATATGACCTTAGGAAGTTGTTCTCGGTACATAGAGATGTGTCCTCCTCCATTTGGTTACCCTTCCAAACATATGGAGAGTTCACATTGCCTCCTGCATCATGAACTTATGTCAATGCCATGTTTCCTGAGTCTCATCTCTTGTTGTGCTTTTGTTCAAGCTAAGTTTTACTAAAATTGAGTCGGCCCTTCTACAGTTTGTCTCTTGTCCTCATGCCCGACCACCCCAAAATTCCAATCAAGTCCTTACTCAAAATCAATGAAGTTCTCCACCTGATCACCAAGATCCTCTTATCTGCTCCCGACGAGCCATCGAAGACCTCTGGGTAGTGAATTCGTACACTTAAATTACACTCCTACCCAATTTTTGAATAATTTGAAGTTGTTTCTTGAGCTCTGAAGACCTCATCTCCAACCATCAGGCATCATTGGATTCTTGAAGATCGATACTATACATGTATATATTTTGATTTTGAGATGTAGATCCACTATGTACTACTCACACTACACTTTATATAGTTATATGACATGGATCTGTAGTGTATTTGATTGGCAACCATGATTGTATTTCATCCCGAGCATGGGTATCCCCACCTCGGTGAGACAAATTGTTATTTTGCAGATGACACCTCCTGAAATATGGTCCCTGGGCTCACTTTCTCCATACATTGGTGAAGATTTGTAATGTATTTTTTCCATCATATGCTCTTCTAACCTCACACATTAGGGGGACATCTGTTATAACCCTAAACAACACCAAACATGCATACATGTCATCAAGCCATCTTAGTTGCTATCTTTTCCAATAAATTACTGAACATCTCTTCTAAAAACCATTGTTTTGAAGGTGTGCATGCCCTACACCACTACTTCCCACGTACACACACTTGCTGCACCACTACAGCCCACGTACACTCACAAAAAATCGTGAAAAATGAAAAATGAAAATGGATACAGGTTTCCAGGCTGTTACTTAACCGTTTGACTGCCCATATCTAGTCACCCCAACCATTACTATCTCTTTTGGCCTATAAAATAAGGAGTTGGGGCCCCATTCCAAGAATAAGCATGAGAGCATAGAAACTCTACCCATTTCAATATTCCCCCATTTCCCCAATATTTTTCAACCACATTGTGAGTTTGCACTAGAATTCCTTCTTCCTCCTTTGCAAATCCTTTCCATTTCCCTAGAGATAACTTAAGAGGAGAAGAACATGTGGAAGCAGTTGGTTCATGGTGAAGAGGATCCTAGGACCAAGTTCAAGGAGCAATGTCAGTCTCATGTTGCAAATGACTTTTTGTGAGATTAATATAAAGAGGTACTTTTTTTGTCTTGTCAAATGATGTCTTAAATATTTATGATTTGTTTACATGTCTTGGTTATGATGTCTAACCCACTAATCCATATATATAATGCATGTTTGCAGTTTCTTGTTTGTCTTTTAGTGGATGGAGGTCATCCTTGGGAGGAGACTTGCAGTCAAGAAACAACCAAGCACAAATGGATCAACACTGGATGCAGAGTTTAAGGTATGCCTATTGGATCCCTGTACTTTTCCTTTTATGTATGATTGTGGGATAACGTCAAGATAGTTGATAAAAAGTAGGATACTTTAGACGGTTACCTCTACCTACATTTTAGAACTCTGGTGTAGTCCGTAGAGGGGTCTTCCCGCTATAGCAATTGGTGAATATTTTGTAATGTATTTTGTCCATCATATGCTCTTATGACCTCACACATTAGAGGCCATATGTTATAACCCAAAATTTCACCATACATGCATACCTGGCATCAGGCCCTCTTACTTTCTATTTTTTCTAAGCCATCACTGAGAAAATCTTCTTAAAAACATTATTTTTGAAGATGTGTGCGCCCTGCACCACTACTGCCCATGTAAACACACTTTCTACACCACTACAACTAACGTACATATGCTAGCTTCACCATTATAGCCCGCATATACCCACAAAATTTGCAAAAAATAAAAGTTGCGAGGAATTCATTGAGATTACAAGCTATTGGGTAGTTCTCCAACTGTCCCACCACCTATAGCCCATAACCCAACCAAAAAACCATCCTTTTGTCATATAAAATGATGTTTTTGGGTCTCATTCCTAAGAAAAGAATAAGAACAATGAAACTCTTCCCGTTTCACATCCCCTCCTTGCCCCAATAATTTGCAGCCACCTTGTGAGATTTGCATCAGAATTTCCCATTCTTTCCTTTTTCCTCCATTATAAGCCTATGACATTTCCCTAGAAGAAGTGTGAGAGGAGAAAGACACATGGAAGCACAGTTGGATCTTGGTGAAAAGGATCCCAAACCAGGTTCAAGGAGCAGTCGTCGATCTCATTGTAAGTAAACATTGTGATATCAATAAAAGGAATACGTTTTATGTCTTGGAATATGATGTCTCAAATATTTGTGTTTGATTTATGCTTTATTCTAATGTCTAACCCATGATTTATATATGAGACACATGTTTGTGAATGCAAGCCAGCCTTGGGAGGAGACTTGTAGTCATCAGAGCGATCGAACGTGAAAGGATTGACATCGGACGCAGAGTTAAAGGTAAAGTTACCAGATATTTTCACTTTGTATTTTGTGCATGAATGTGGGTTATATTCGGGGTAGTTATAAAAAGTAGGATATTTTTATATGATTAGATCTACCTACATGTTGAACCCTAGTGTATTCCATAGTTGGGTTTTCCCGCTATAGCACACATGGAACACATTATGAGCTTTAATAGTAGGTGGTAAAACAAGTCTATAGGATATTGGTCCTACTCTTTTGAGGACTTCATGATCCAGGTGGATATTGGTGGCCACCCTCTTATTCCACTTGGACCCACACCATTGTTTCTTTCATTTTTTCAGTTTCCTTAATTGTAGCACAATTTACTATTTTTAGCAGTTCTTCGGGTCCTGAACTTCCGAAGCTGTTTTGAGGCCCTAAACGACATTTTTTTGGCATTCATGCTCTGGAAAATATGAGTTTGTTTCGGACTCTATATTCTCTATTAGTAGTGTATTCCTTGGATAGATATTTCTAACGATGTATCATGTGCGTCAAACGGAGATAGTATGCCAAAGTTACGACCCTGGGAAATTGATGTACCAATTTACCCCAACGGGGCCCATATTCTGGCGTTTCATCTCCTACAGTTAGGTTTTCGGATGTTTAGAGTTTTCCATTGTTTCTCAATAATATATAGGCCTTTGAGCCTCATTCTAACAGGAAGTTCAGAGGCCATTAGCCGCCACATCTCTTCTCAGAGATAAGCTACCAGCGCCCTAGCTAGTTTATTTCCATTCTGTCTATAAGCATTTTTCAGTCATTTGTTATTAATGAAATGAAGTCTTATTTCCAAAACATCTTTTTGTTTATGTGTATTTATGTATTTCATTGTGTTCCTACATAAATTCAGATCAGTGGTTTCAGAGCGGTCTGCTCATTCTTGATCTTTCTTTGCATGTCCCCAACAAGATCAGGGTATAAGGAGTTGGGGCTCGATCTGGTTGAACCTTTGCAAGATCAGTCTCGCAAACCTCGAAGACCACCCATGGGGGAAGAAAAGAAATATGAGGTAGCATGAGATCCTATCAAAATGTTTCTCAAGGAGGCCCTCGAGAAACAAAGGAACACAATGATCGACAACTTTGCCCAGATTCTTCAACGGATTCCCACTAGCAGTGCATCGACATCCAACAACAACTATGGAGGTGCCACTCCTTTTAAGGTACAAGTAAACTTTGACATTCCCATATTTGAGGGCCAAATAGATGCAGATGTTGTAGATAGATGGTTGAGTCTGTTAGAAGGATATTTCTCGGTTCATGAATTTTCCAACCGAGAAAGGATTATTTTCGCACTCCTCAAAGTCGTCCCCCATGTCAAGGACTGGTGGGAAACCTACTCGGAGAAATAGGACGAGGGGGAACCCTCTCTATTCTCGGAAAAACCCACTTGGAATTATTTTTGAGATGCCATCAAGGAACAATACTATCCCGTGGGGAGCTATGAGGAAAAATACATAAAATGGACTACGTTGTGGCAGTAAAGGGACCAAGATGTGCATGAGATGAAAAGTTTTTTTCATACCCTACGCACAAAGTTTGGTATCAAAGGTTCAGAGAAAATTTTGGTGTTAAAGTAACACAATTGTCTGCACAGATACATTCAGGAGGAAATGAAGTTCCTCGACATCTCCTCTCTTGGTGTGGCGTACCGATATGCTACCAAGATTGAGCAGAAGTTCAAAAAAAAAATGCGAGACTTTGGGTCTGTGAATCAGAAGCAAGGGAAAGGTACCCCCAAACTACAGAACAAAGGACCAAGCCAAGGTGGAGTGGCCCAGGATAACCCACCAAAGCCACAAGAAAATAACAACACCACGAAGCCAAAAAAGGACACGGGGAAGTGGTGTGAGTTCCATAAAAGCTCCACTCACAACACAAGTGAGTGTCGGGCCAAGCAGTCACTGGTAGTTGAGTTGAAGGCTTCTGAATTGAATGCATGCTTCGAATCTAAATCATAACTCGACAAGTGGAATGATAGGGGGAAGAATATTATCAATGCGGAGCCCAATGCCACCATTGCCACCACGAAGATCCAGAAGGAGGAACCAAAAGATCCAGAGGAGGCAGAACATCTCTTCCATTCCAAGATGTGGGTAAAGGGTTCCTTGTTGCAGTTCATTATCAACAACGGGAGCTAGAAGAACCTCATCTCGGTAGAGGTCATGAAGCGGTTGGGCTTGCTCACCATAGCACACCCACAACCATACACCATCAAGTGGTTGCACCAAGGATGGGACTTCCGCGTCAGCCAACAATGTCTCCTTCCCTACAACATCAAGCCCTTCACGGATGAGGTATTATGTGACATCTCTCCTCTTGATGTTTCTGATGTATTATTAGGCCAACCATGTAGCGCACAATTTTTTGTGGCTACCAAGGTTTAATCGCTATAAAGAGAAGGCTATAACACCACTCTATACATAACTCATTTAAGCACAGAGTAAAACATATTATTTACTGCTATAATTAACAATCCATAGCATTCCATATTAATTCGTATACACAGCGGAAATCATGATAACATAAACAGTAGATTCATGCAAAATGTGATAAAAACATAATAATATACTTATCTTTTAACAGTGGTATAATCCACCAACCAAGTACATGCCTTCCACGAACCTCCCAGCCTTAGACCACACTTCTCATCAGCTCAGGAGTGGGTCACCCCCGAGCCGGGACTAAGCTCCACACTGAGACAAGGAATCCTAGGTTGGGATGAGGTTACAGGGAAAACAACACATAGCCACAGGAAGTGATTCTCTCCCAGGAACCACCCATGCTCACTACCCACAATCCCTCATTCCCCACATGCCTGTTCCACCCGAGGAGGATACACCTTCTATGTCACCTGGACAGTCCTTCGGCTACTAACCTCCCTTTCCTTGGGTTACAACAACAGACCGGACCGGAAGTCTCCGGGCTCTATGGAAGCTACAGGGTTCCTTCCAGGAATCCTCTCCTTCCTCTGCGCACTCTCTCACCTGGAGGGAGTTTCTCACAGGTCCATCAACCTGTTCTTCCAACTTCAACCACCTCTCTCACCTGGAGAGAGTGTTGTACAAACTGGTCAACAAGCCACACAGGATCAAACACTACACATCCACCACAATCAATGGGAAATCAGACACAAACACCCCATGATAGCTCCAGATAGGTGCAACAACATAAATAGGCTTAGCAGGGATGGGACACTTCCGTTTTCTCAGTTTGGCGACACGGAATAGACTCACACTCTGGATTCTCAGGGATGCGTGTCGATTCATCCATGCAGGGGTCGATGCAGACTCCCCGGTTTAGAACAGAGAAGGGAGTACCATATTTCCTGAACAACACAGACTCTTTCCCAAAATCAACATAGGCGTCTCATTCAGGAAATGCACACACGGGTTTTCTCAGAGCCAGACACAAACTTTTGAATCACAGGGATGCACGAAGGTTCTATACAGGGGTTGGGTTGGTCGTACTATCCAGGGCTCCGTACGCATTCAAGCAATCGGGTCAAATGGAGGAGGAACCCTTCTCACGACTCACCCTAGTTGTTTTATTCACATGCGTTAGGGTTGACACTTGTCACCCATGGAACTGCATGCGTTCCACCAGCACGCATCACCCTTGTACGTCCTCCCTTGTCAAAACTTAGGATAAACATATAATTCACATGTCTTTTTGAGATAATATTAAATAATTATTCCCAGGCTTAAGCCCCCCTAGGCTCAACACTTATCCCATTTCCCACCTTCCAGCCCCTAATTCCTTTTCCACTTTGTGGATGCTTAGTCCCCCTTCACTCATTCATCATGGTCGGTCTGCACCTGGCGGTGTTTACAATTTTATTAAATGTTTTTGCATATATATATACAAGTACAAAATCAGGCCCTTGGCCTCCAACCCTTAGGCTCTCTGGCCTAACACTCACATAATCCCACCGAATTATACAAACTTGACTCACCAGCCTATAACACATATTTACAATTCATTTCATACATCAGATTTACAACTGGGCTAGTCCTTGGGTACATTACAATCCCCCTTCCCTTATTTTTGCACTGTCCTTAGTGCAACTTACACTATCTCTGCAAGCCTTTCAAAATTTTCAAAAATATGCGGGTACTCTACCCACATAACTTCTTTGTGCTCCCATGTTGCATCCTCAGGACCGTACCAAGTCCACTGAACCTTTATAATCTCTATAGCTCGATTCCAGAGTTGTTTGCTTTTCCTGTCCAATATGCGCACAGGATGCACTTGCAGGACACCTTCTGGTTCCACCTGAATCACATTCCAATCGATAACATGATTAGCATCAGGTACATATTTCTTAAGTAGTGAAACATGAAACACATTATGTACAGTCATAGATGCAGGTAGTGCAAGCATGTATGCAACTAACCCAATCCTTTCCAGGATCTCAAATGGCCCACAAAATCTTGCTGCAAATTTGGTGCAACTTACCAACTTCAGGGAACTCCTGTTAGTATTCACTTTCAGGAACACATGGTCACCCACTTTGAATTCTCTATGGGTTCTGTGACTGTCAGCGTAACTTTTCTGCCTGTCCTGGGTAGTTTTTAGATTCTGTTTAATTTTTATCATTTGATCTTCCATCTCTTTGAGCAGCTCAGGCCCAACTACTACTCTGTCAACTGGATTATCCCAGCTCACTGGAGTGTTGCACTTTCTTCCGTAAAGTGATTCGAATGGGCTCATCTTCAATGCTGCATGATACCCATTATTGTAGGTGAATTCTACCAAATACAGGTAGTCTTACCACCTTGATGGTTTGTCCATCACATACATTCTTAGCATGTCTTATATTACCCTGTTCACCCTCTCTGTCTGACCATCAGACTCAGGATAATACGCTGTACTAAAGTTCGGATTCGTTCTGAATCCCTTGAACAATCCTTTCCAGAAATTCGAGGTGAATTTTAGGTCCCTATCAGACACAATTGTCTTAGGAATTCCATGCAAGTGTGCAACTTCTTTTAAAAATATATTAGCAACATCCGCTACCCTGTGGGTGGTTTTCAGTAGAATAAAATGGGCGGCTTTAGTAAGCTTGTCCACCACCACCATGATTAAATCATGTTGCTTGTTAGTTCTAGGTAGTCCGGTGATAAAATCCATTGTTACCACGTTCCATTTCCACTCAGGAATGGTTAAAGGCTGCAGCAACCCAGATGGGTGCCTATGCTCAGCCTTAACCTTTTGGCACTCCATACATCTGGAAATGTATTCAACAATTTCCTTCTTAAAACCCGGCCAAAAATAATGCCTTTGACTGCTGCCACAGTCTTCTGATATCCATGATGTCCAACATAATCCATGTTATGCATCTCCTTTAGAATTGTCATCTTCAATTCTCAGACATTGGGTACATACACTCTGTTTTTATACAGAAGTAAACCATCAGTCCCCAAGGTGTAACTTTCCTTGGTTTGTGGTCTCTCACTCTGTTGTAGCTTTGCTACAAGACCTCTGTACTGCAAATTAGTATTTGCAGCTTCCAAAATTTTGTCTTTCATCTTAGTTCTATACATGCTAATGGTTGTAGCATGTAATTCGTGCACTTTTTTGCTGAGTGCATCAACCACCTTATTTTCTTTCCCTTTGATATTCTTGATATCAAAGTCATATTCGCACAGAAACTCCAGCGATCTGGTTTGCCTCGCATTTAAAGTCAGCTGATCAAATAAATACTTCAGGCTTTTGTGGTCTGTTGTTAATTCAAATCTCCTTCCCATGAGGTAATGTCTCCATTTCCTCAAGGCATGGACGATTGCTGCTAGCTCTAAATCGTGAGTGGCATAATTCCTTTCATTCTCTTTCAGCTTTCGGGACTCATAACAAATTACAAATCCCTCTTGGCTGAGAACTCCTCCCAGCCCCTCCTTACACGCATCTGTGCACACTAAGTAATCCTTATTTGGATCTGCAATCTTCAGGATTGGAGCACTGGTTAGTAGCTACTTCAATCGCTGGAAGCTGCTCTCACATTCTTCTGTCCACTGGAACTTCTTCTCCTTCCTTTGCAAGGAAGTGATAGGGTGAGCTATCTTTGAGAATCTGGCTATAAACCTTCTGTAGTAGCCTACCGGACCCATAAAATATCTCACTTTTGCGCTGAACGTTCCTTGGCGCTGACCATTCTCGAATGGCCTCAACCTTTTCAGGATCCACAACGATCTCTTCCTTTGATATAATGTGCCCCAAGTAGTGAATCTTCCTTTGGTAAAATGAGCACTTGCTCAGTTTTGCATACAACTGGTGTTCTCTCAACACCTACAACACCATTCTCAGGTGTTGTTCATGTTCTTCCTCTGTCTGGGAATACACCAAGATATCGTCCAGGAATACTATGAAAAACTTGTCCAAATAATCTCTGAACACTCCATTCATTAAGCACATGAAAACAACATGTGCATTTGTCAGTCCAAACGGCACCACTGTGAATTCATAATGACCGTACCTTGTTCTAAAGGCGGTCTTGCTAATGTCCTCATCCTTTATTCTCACTTGGTGATATCCATATCTGAGATCTATTTTTGAAAATATTTTCGCATCCTTCAACTGATCAAAAAGATCATCAATCCTTGGCAGAGGATACTTGTTCTTCATAGTAACCTTATTCAACTGTCGAAAATCAATGCACAGTCTCAACGTCCCATCTTTCTTCTTCACGAATAGGACTAGGGCTCCCCAAGGTGACACGCTGGGGTGAATGTATCCCTTCTTTAGTAGCTCTTCAAGCTGCAATTGTAACTCTTTCAGATCTGGCGTACTCATTCTATAAGGAGCCTTTGAAACTGGAGCTCCTCCAGGCATCAAATTTATAGAAAAATCAATGTCCCTCTTCGGAGGTAATCCAGGTACCTCCTGAAATACATCCTTGAATTCATTGAGTACCTCGGGATCTTCCAGATTCGAGACTACATCTCATGATGCTTCTTCCACCTGAGCTGCATATAATTGACAGCCTTTCCGGTAACATTTCTTCAGCTGCATGGCTGAGATTTCCCTAATAGCCACGGCTCTGGGAATTCCTTGGACTATTACTGCATTTCCCTCTTCGTTCAGGCAGGTAAACCTATTTTTACGACAATCCATAAGGGCATGGTGTTGGTCCAACCAGTCCATCCCAATTAAGCAATTGTATGAGCCTAAAGGAAAAATGTTCAATTCAGCCTTAGTGCTCATTCCTTTCATGTCCACTGAACAAGACTTAATCCATTCAGTGACCTTCCTCTTGGTCCCTGTGGCCAACTTCACTAACAAAGACTTTTCCTATTTTCTTCTTGTTAAATGCAAACTTTCCACCACTCTAGGATCTTTATAACTATGGCTATCCCCTGAATCAATTAAAATAACAAGTGGTCGGTTGTTGATCGTACCTTCCACTTCAATCATGTGCGATTGAAATTCTTCTTGTTTGTTCTCCAGGGCTACGTAGATCCTTGGCATTCTGCTGCCCATATCCTCCATTGTTTCAGCTTGCTGAACAGTATGGACAGTTCTCTCTTTATCTTTTTTGTGGGGGCAGTCTCTGTACCTATGATTCCCTTTACAGCCCCAACACTCCATAGGTGGCGGTCTTGGTATCTTCTCACTCCCTTCAACTTTCCTGGGCTCTCTAAAAGATGACTGTCCCCAAGGACATTTTCTGAAAGAGGGAGGCCTGTTTCCCTTCTACCTCTGTTCCTTCTTAATCCTCTTCTGGTCATCCCAAGCCTTCTGAAAGGTAGGATTTTCTCTTTGTTGTTTGTATAGACATTTCACCCTTCTTATGGTTTCTTACATGGTCTTAGGATTGTCATACTGAATCTTGTCACCAATGGAAGGTGGTAGTCCACTCAGATACCTCTGAATTTTGACAGCCTCGTCCTTGATGAATGGAACATACTTTAGTAGTTCCAGAAAATTTTGTTCATACTCATCAATGGTCATGCTGCCCAACTTGATTTCGAAGAAATCCTTCATCTTTCTGTCATAATACCTTTTAGTCATGTATTTCTTCTCAAAATACCTCTTAAATTCCTTCGAAGTGACTTCTTTCTCTCTGATGTGTTGCACCTGCACAAACTGATCCCACCACATGGATGCTTTTCCTTTCAGTTGATACATTGCAATTCTTCCTTCTGCATGGACGGAATAATTCTGCAATTGGAAATATTTTCTCATGCCAAGCAACCATGTCTCAACATCTTCCTCCTTCTTATGTTCTCCATCAAAGGTTGGAGGCTTAATTTTGTTCATCTCCCCTTTCAATTCATCCTTTCCAGATTTTCGGTGTTTTCTGGTAGGGGACGGGCTTGAACTACTATGTGTCTCCTTGCAAGAATGCTTCGGGGAGAGACGGTAATGTCTGTTACCACTCCTCGATCTCCTTCTCCTCTCAGGGGTTCTGACACTTCTTGATTTGCTTGTGTCACTCTCTTTTTCCAATTTCTTTTCTATTCTTTCCAGGTTCTTCAACATTTTTAAGTTGAATTCACCCTGTCGATCCCTGATTTTCATGAGCTTTCGACTATCAGCTAGGCGAGCCTGGGCATATTTCTGCAATCTTTCGATGAGTTGCATCATATGTTCTTCCTTATCCACCTGTTTTCTGTTCCCATTAGAGTTTTTTCCTTCGACTCCCAGCTTGACATCCCTTCCTATCCTTTCATCCTCTGTTTCGAAGGCAATATGAACCTTTTCCCTCTCCATACTCGACGTTGGTTAACTGGAATCCTGACTCTCGTAGAAGTCTACACACACACTGTGAAATTCAATTCGAAGTTTGTCAGGCCATTAAAACCTCTCGAATGATCCACAACATTTATAAACCAATATGAACAAGAACAAAAGACGTTTCGATCCAAATAAGTTTTCTGAGCTCTCGTTGGGCTCTATAATTTCTGGGACTTCAGAACTTCGAAATCTCGATCCATGAAGATCCAACAGTTAAATATTTGTAACCAAAGTCGCCCTTTTTGCAACTCGCGATCTTGCAAGTTCGTGAGTCGAAGACCCTCGACTAATTTCCTCTAACCACCGATACTCGAGATGCGACATGGGTATGGCTCCCTCCTCGCTAGCGTATGCTACGCATGATCGTAGTCTAGGGATAAGTGCTATCACTCTTCGCTACTCGCACCTTCGTGAGTTGTGGCATCCAACCTTGGTACCTTCCTTTCACGAAACCCCGAGAAGCGATGTTGACTTTTCTCCTCTCGTTCTCGCTACTTCAAAAATTCGTGAGTTTAAATGTCAAGATCCCATGCCCTTATCTCACGATTCCTCGAAATCGCGAATTACTTTATTCTTCGGGCCCACAACACAGGTGTCACCCTTCACTACCGTGGCATGGGGTATGTTCAGGAGGGTCCATGTCACTTTTAACGACATCATCGGGTCCCACCACTCTCGCTTGTCTCTTTGAATCACTGGCACGTGATATGCATTCATGCGTCCACATCCAATCCAAGCATGGAATCCAACGGTCAGATCCCCTCCTCAGATCAACGGTGCACATCTTTTTGTCATTTCGGAGTTTTCAGGAGTTCGCGTATCGTGATTCCCACACCCCTGTGCGATTCAAAAGGGATTTAAACCCTGCACATACTCTCCAGATCCGACGGTCACGAGGGTCCACCTTCCCTCCCGAGAAGATCCTAAGGTTCTAATGCTATTGGTGTGAAGACCTATTTCCCCGTGGCCATAGACCATCCCAACTGTGGTTTCACACGTCGTTAAACCTCCTGAGCTTAAAAACTTGTCAAGTAACTCCTTGACCCTTCGGGGCAAACCAAGGTCTGAAATTGGCCTTCCAGACCCAATTTCCCTCGCACTCTGGGTCCAAATACCGCTCCACTAGCCCATCTAGGCTCTGTGTCGAAACCATAGCTCTGATACCAATCTGTATCACACCCTTTTTTATGGCTACCAAGGTTTAATCGCTATTAAGAGAAGGTTATAACACCACTCTATACATAACTCATTTATTTACAGAGTAAAACATATTATTTACTGCTATAATTAACAATACATAGCAATCCATATTAATTCATATACACAACGGAAATCATGATAACATAAACAGTAGAGTCATGCAAAACGTGATAAAAACATAATCAGATACTTATCTTTTAACAGTGGTAGAATCCACCAACCAAGTGCAGGACTTCCACGAACCTCCCAGCCTTAGACCACACTGCTCATCAGCTCAGCAGTGGGTCACCCCCGAGCTGGGATTAAGCTCCACCCCGAGACAAGGAATCCTAGGTTGGGTTGAGGTTACAGGGAAAACAACACATAGACACAGGAAGGGATTCTCTCCCAGGAACCACCCACGCTCACTGCCCACAGTCCCTCATTCCCCACATTCCTGTTCCACCCCAGGAGGATACACCTTCTCTGTCAACTGGACAGTCCTTCGGCTGCTAACCTCCCTTTCCTTGGGTTACAGAAACAGACCAGACCGAAAGTCTTCGGGCTCTGTGGAAGCTACAGGGTTTCTTCCAAGAATCCTCTCCTTCCTCTGCGCACTCTCTCACCTGGAGGGAGTCGCTCATAGGTCCATCAACCTGTTCTTCCAACTTCAACCACCTCTCTCACCTGGAGAGAGTGTTGTACAAACTGGTCAACAAGCCACACAGGATCAAACACTACACATCCACCACAATCAATGGTAAATCAGACACGAACACCCCATGATAGCTCGAGATAGGTGCAACAACATAAACAAGCTTAGCAGGGACGAGACACTTCCATTTTCTCAATTGGCAACACAGAATAGACTCACACTCTGGATTCTCAGGAATGCATGATGAGTCGTCCACACAGGGGTTGATGCAAACTCCCCAGTTTAGAATAGAGAAGGGAGTACCAGCTTTCCTGAACAACACAGACTCTTTCCTGAAATCAACACAGGCGTCTCGTTCAGGAAATGCACACACGGGTTTTCTCAGAGCCAGACACAAACTTTTGAATCACAGGGACACACGAAGGTTCTCTATAGGGGTCGGTTTGGTCGTACTATCCAGGGCTCCGTACGCGTTCAGGCAATCGGGTCGAATAGAGGAGGAACCCTTCTCACGGCTCACCCTAGTTGTTTTATTCACATGCATTAGGGTTGACACTTGTCACCCATGAAACTGCATGCGTTCCGCCAGCACACATCACCCTTGTACGCCCTCCCTTGCCAAAACTTAGGATAAACATAAAATGCACATGTCTTTTTGAGATAATATTAAAATACTATTCCCAGGCTTAAGCCCCCCCCAAGCTCAACACTTAGCCCCTTTCCCACCTTCCAGCCCCTAATTCCTTGCCCACTTTGTGGATGCTCAGTCCCCCTTCACTCATTCATCGTGGTCGGTCTGCAACTGGTGGTTTTTACAATTTTATTAAATGTTTTTGCATATATATATACAAGTACCAAATCAGGCCCTTGGCCTCCAACCCTTAGGCTCTCTGGCCTAACACTCACATAAGCCCACCGACTTATACAAACTTGACTCACCAGCCTATAACACATATTTACAATTCATTTCATACATCAGATTTACAACTGGGCTAGTCCTTGGGGACATTACAAACCATTCTTATGGAAGTGACATGTTGTGTATGAGTCCAGGCCTCGTGCTGTTACTATCACCTTAGGCAATAAGATGTACATGATACTGGAGATAGCACCACCTACCACCATCTCTCTGGTGACTGCAAAACAATGCAGTAAACTCATTTCCAAAACTAGGAAATTTGTTTTCCCGATGATCCACCCTCAGGGAAAGAGGAAGACTATGGCCATGACCTCCAGACAGGGCCTCGCTGCATGAAAAAATAGATGGTTAAGGTCATGGAGGAGTATGAGGACATCTTCACCTCCTCCGCAAGGGTGCTTCTATACTACCAGGTCAAGCACCCCATCGATCTGACCACAGGTGCACCGCTCCCTAATGGACCCATCTATCGAGGCTTTGTTCTAGAGAATGATGAAATCAAGAGGTAGATTCAGGGGCTATTGTAGAAAGGTCACATCTGTCGGAGTTCATCACCTTGTGGGAGCCCGATCGTGTTGGTGCAGAAGAAGGATGGGACTTGGAGACTTTGCATTGACTATCGGGCACTCAACAATATCACTGTTTGAAATAGGTATACAATCCCACGGATTGATGACCTTTTGGACCAACTCAAGGGGGAAAAATATTTCAGCAAGATCGAATTGAAGTCAGGGTATCACCAGGTACCAAGCAAACCCTCTGATGTGTGGAAGACTGCCTTCAAATACAAGGAGGGCCTTTTCAAATGGTTGGTCATGCCATTTGGGTTGACGAATTCCCCTGCAACCTTCATGAGGCTAATGGATGACATCCTACGGCTATTCACCAACTCATTTGTAGTGGTGTACTTGGATGACAATCTGATCTTCAGCCAAACTTCGGAAGAGTACCTCCACCACATCCGACAGGTCCTCCAAACACTGCGACAACACAAGTTGTGTGCCAATTTAGAGAAATTCACTTTTGGCATGACCCAGGTTCAGTATTTGGGTTACATTATTGATGAGCGAGGGGTGCATGTGGATCTAGCAAAGATCCAATTCATTCAGGATTGGCTAGCCCTGACCACCCTAACAGAGCTCCGCAGCTTTTTAGGTCTTTCCAATTTCTACCGTAGGTTAGTGTTGGTATTATCTCATATAACTTGGCCCTTGAGTCAAGTCACCAAGGGAGGAGCTAAATAAAAATTCTTTTGGTCAGAATCTTAACAGAAGGCGTTTGGGGAGTTGAAGCATCACCTCTTCTCTGCACCAGTGCTCACATTACCAGACTTGCAACAACCATTTGAGATTGATACATATGCCTCTGACTATTCCATTGGGGTAGTTCTTACTCAACATGGGAATCCAGTGGAATATCATAGTGAGACACTTTCTGACACAGTCCGGAAGTATCCCAATTATGACAAAGAAATGTATTCCACTGTGAAGGCTTGTTGGCAATGGAAGCATTACATTTTGGGAAAGGAAACGGTCATCCACATAGACCACCGACCCCTGCAGTTCATACAGACACAAGGGAAGTTGCAGAGTGATCACCATTATAAGTGGTCTACATACCTGCAACAACTTCATTTGAACATTAAGTACAAGAAAGGTAGCACCAATAATGTTGCAGATTGCCTCAGTCGACCACCCATCGTGGTGCTAGCCACTGTGCTCAACTCTTTTTGGTACGAGTCTTTCGATTGGCCACTTCTCTACACAAGTGATCTAGAATTTGGCCACACATACAATACACTCTTGGACGGTAAGAAATTTCTCAATTTTCACCTCCAGGATGCCCTGTTTTGTCACCTGGGAAACCTTTGTGTACCTTCAAGCGAGCGTGACAAGATGATTTGGGAGGTGCACTATAGTCAGGTCGCTGGGCATTTTGGGGTCAAGAAAACCATGGCAGTACTACAAAAGTATTTCTATTGGCTGAACCTTCGACAAGATGTCGGGAAGTACATCAAGTCCTACACTACTTGTGCCATTGCCAAACAAACCATCAAGAAGCAAAGCCTCTATACTCTACTTCCTACCCCCAATCGATCTTGGGAATCCATCTCTATGGATTACATGTCGAGCCTTCCTTCTACTAATCATGGTAATGACTGTGTTTTTTTGGTCGTCGATCGATTCTCGAAGATGTCCATTATGATGGCCTACAAGAAGAATATCACAGTAGAAGCCACTGCTAAACTCTTCTTTGAACAAGTGTGGGTACACTTTGGGATCCCACAGTCTATCATCTCAGATCGGGACAGAAGGTTCCTCAGTACATTTTGGTCCAGCCTCTGGTCGATGCTGGACACCAAGCTCACCAAGTCCACATCTTTCCATCCGCAAACTGATGGCTAGACAAAGGTTGTCAACCAGATGATTGTACACATTTTGTGCATGTACAACTCAAATCATCCACACACATGGGATGAGAGCCTCCCCTATGTAGAAAATAGCTACAATTGGGCTCTCCCTAGCTCAACCAACCACAAACCCTTTCAAGTGGTCTTGGGATTCCATCCACTATGTCCCATTGACGTAGCCATGCCATTTGTGGCTACTCGGGCAGATTCAACCCATGTCCAGTATAAGGATGACAAGAGAAACAACTTCATTGAGCGCATTCAGCACATACTTCAACAAGTTCATGACATCCTAGATAGAGCCAATTCTAAGTACAAGCAACGACATGATCAACATCGGGTGCCACACAACTTCCAGTGTGGTGACAAAGTGTGGCTACATTTGTAGAAGGAGCACCTCGTTGGACCCTACCGCAAGATTCGCTCGCTCTGATATGGGCCATACACCATCACCAAGGTTGTAGGGGACAATCACTTTGAGCTCGGTATTCCACAATTCCTTGGTCTGCACCCAGTGTTCAATGTGGCCCACCTTCGACCCTACTTTCCACCTCTACTAGACACATCTGACATGGCAGAACAACTCACACCAACAGAGTTAAACCTAGATTGCATGGAACAAGCCACAATTGATCGAATTATGGACACACAGATCAATAACACCTACCAACAGAGGATCCATATATATCAATTTGTCAAAGCAGGCCAACTCCTTCACCAAGGCAAGTGGCTCACCAAGGACCAAGTTCAGTAGAAGTTTCCTCATCTCATGGAGGAACTCAACGCAATGGGGACCATTGCTTCCTAAGGGGGGAGGACTGATCTAGGTGGATATTGGTGGTCACCTGCCTATTCCACTTGGACCCACACCATTTTTTCTTTTAGTTTTTCAGTTTCCTTAATTGTAGCACAATTTACTATTTTTAGCAATTCTTTGGGTCCTAAACTTCTGGAGCTCTTTTGAGGCCCTAAACGATGTTTTTTGGGAATTCATGCTCCGACGAATATGGGTCTATTTTGAACTCGTTATTTTCTATCAGCAGTGTAGTCCTTGGATAGATATTTCTAACGATGTATCATGTGCATCAAACAGAGATAGTATGCCAAATTTACGACCTCAGGAAATTGATGTACCAATTTACCCCAACGGGGCCCATATTCTGGCGTTTCATCTCCTAGGGTTAGGTTTTTGGATGTTTAGGGTTTTCCATTGTTTCTCAATAATATATAGGCCTTTGAGCCTCATTGTAACAGGCAATTTAGAGGCTAGTATCCGCCACATCTCTTCTCAGAGATAAGCTACCAACGCCCTAGCTAGTTTATTTCCATTCTGCCTGTAAGCATTTTTCAGTCATTTGTTATTAATGAAATGAAGGCTTATTTCCATTGCATCTCTACGTTTATGTTTATTTATGTATTTCATTGTGTTCCTACATAAATACATATCACTTCAAGTGGTACACAATAGTGGGGTGTGAATTAAACACACATTCCCATTCTTAGGGAACTTCTATTGGGTTTTACTCAAATATACACATGATCTCATACTTTGAACTCTTTGTGAGTTCCCTTGATATATGCATAGATATTTTATCTAGCCTGATCTATTTTCATATTCTACCTTATTTTAACCATTTTGTATTACATATCCTTCAACAATTCTGGTCCAAGCGTGACTCTATCTACTGGATTGTCCCAACTGATTAGAAATCTACACTTCCTGCCATATAGAACCTCAAATGGGATCATCTTCAATGATTCTTGATAACCATTTTTGTAGGATAATTCTACCAAGGGTAGATATTCCTCCCACTACTTGGGTTGATGCATAACATGCATCCTCAATATGTCCTCTAATATTATATTCACTCTTTCAGTCTAACGATCTGTTTGAGGATGATAGCCCATGTTGAACACTAATTGCATTCCCAATCCTGCAAACACGATTTTCCTATAACTTGAGGTAAACTTGGCATCCCTGCCCGAGATTATGGTCTTGGGAAAACCATGTAATCTAGATATATCCTTCATAAAAACGTTAGAAAAATCTATGGCTTTGAAATTATACTTGATGGGGATGAAGTGAGTTTCCTTTCTTAGCTTATCCATTACAACCATTATTTCATCATGTTGCTTGAATGTCTTGGTTAGACCTATAATGAAATCTATGGAAATCATTTCCCATTTCCACTTTGGAATGGGAAAATGTTGTTGTAGACCTACAATATGTCTATGATCAACCTTCACTTGTTGGCACTCTAAGAAATTAGTAATGTACTCAACAATTTCATGCTTCATTCTTAGCCAATAATATAGTTTCCTTGTTGTTGTCACCATTTTCTGGTAACGAGGGTGATCTACATATGGTATTATATGGAACTCATCCATAACCAAATTCTTCAAATCATATGAATTAGGCACATACAACCTATTACTATACAATGAAATATTATCAATCCCAAGATGATATCCTTCATATTTCCTTTCTTTGGGTTCTCATTGTAACCCTTCTTTCACTTGAGTGAAAAACTTGTCTTCCTGCAAGAAGGTTTTAATTCTCTTCTTGATGTCGAACTCTCCTACAATTTTTTCTTCTAAGTGTACATCATTGATCCAGGTGGATATTTGTGGCCACCCACCTTTTCCAACTCGCTCAAAATAGTTTTCTAGCAATTTTGGCAATTTACTATTTTTAGCAGTTTTTAACTTTCGGGCCCTTTTGAGAGCCTAAATGAAGGTTTTTGGGATAGAGATTCTAAATCATAGCCAAAGGCTTTTATTTATCCCCCAAAATGAGTCTCCTCGACGATACCTTTCCAACGGACTATCGTGCGCCTAAAACAAAGATCGTATGCAAAAGTTACGATCCAGGGAAGTTGATGTACTAACTTACCCAAACAGGGCCCATATGACTTTTGGCGCTTAATCTCATAGGGTTAGGTTTTTGGATGTCTAGGGTTTTTTACCTTCCTATTGATTGTAAAAATTCCTTTAGAGCCTCATTGTAATCATCTTCTTGTGAATGAGCACAACTATCACGTATCTTCTCAGAGATAAGCCGCCACCATTCCAGGAAGCTTGTTTTCCGCTGCATTTTATAGTTTCAACTTATTTCCTTATTGAATAGAAAAACAATTTTACTATATCTTTTTTATTCCATGTTAATGATATTTTAATAATCTATACTCATTTCATTCTGCTCATAAAATCTGGATCAATCCTACCCACTTCGGCTGAGTGCATCTACCACTTTATTTCCTTTCCTTTGATGTGTTTGATTTCAAATTCAAACTTGTTGATCAATTCCATCCACTTTTCTTGTTTATCATTCAACCTTGGATGGTCGAATAAATAGTTTAAACCATAGCAGCTTGTCATCAGGACAAATATTCTCTCTAGAAATTAGTGTCTCCACATCTTTAACACATGTACAATTTCTACCAACTCTAGATCATGGGTAACATTATTTGTCTCGTGCTCATTCAATTTCCATGATTCATATAAAATAATTTTCCCTTATTTCATAATAAATTCACCAAGTCTTTCTTTGCAAGCATCTATGCAAACCAAGAAATCATTTTTTGGACATGCGATTTTTAGAACAAGGGAATTAGTTAAAAGATGCTTCATATGTATGAAGATATCTTCACACTTTGGTGACCATATAAATATCTTCCCCTTTCTTGGCAATGAATTTATAGGATTGCCAATATTGGAAAATCCCTTTATGAACATCATGTAATATCCATCCAATCCTGTGAAGGATCTACCTTTTTTATATTTCTAGGGATAGTCCAATCCATGATTTCCTTGATCTTTTCAGAATCCACTGTCACTCCTTTTCCTGTGATCACATGGCCTAGATACCATATTTCCTTTTGAAATAATTGTATTTATTGATATTATCATAGATTTGGTTCTCTCTTAACAATTGTAGCACCATCCTAAGATGCTCTTCATTCTCTTCACTATTCTTAGAATAAACCAAAATTTCATCCACAAATACTAAAACAAACTTGTCCAAGTACTTGTTTAGCACACTATTCATGAGACACGTGAATGTGCTTGGTGTTTTTATAAGTTTGAATGGAACCACTACAAAATCATAGTTCTCATACCTTTTCATAAAGGATATCGTGTGGATGTACTCACTATTGATTCTGACTTGGTGATATCCCGACCTCAAATCAATCTTTGAGAAAACTACAACTCCTTTGAGATGACCAAAGAGATCATCTATCCTAGGAAAATGATACTTGTTCTTGATGGTCATATTTATCAATCTCCTATATTCAATCCATAGTCTCAAGATACCATACTTCTTCTTTACAAATAGGGTTGGTGCTCACCATGGAGATAAAATCGACCTGATATAACCCTTACCTTTAGCTGCACCTTTAGCTCCACCAACTCTGGTGTGCTCATCCTGTAGGGTACTTTTGATGGTGGAACTTCTCCAAGTACAATATCTATTGAAAAATCAATATCTCTTTTCGGAGGTAGTCCGAGAACTTCTTCTGAAAATACATCTCTGAATTCCCAGAACACTTGTATAACATATAAGTGACAGCCTTTTCTATTGAAAATTTTAAGCTACAACACCAATATTTGTCTTATTGAAACTAGCTTCTGAATGCCTTGAAAAATCCTTGCATTACCCTCCTCATATTCATATTCCAAGACTTTCTCATAACATTTAATCTTACCTTGTGGGCATCTAGCCAATCCATTTCCAACAACACATCGTATGAGCCTAGGGGTAGAAGATTTAATTCTTCTTGAGTACGGAGTCCATCCATTTCAACTGAACATGATTCAATCACTTCAACCACTTTCATTTGAAGGATATTTCTTATGCTTAGACTAATAATAAAAACACTTATCCTTCTGAATAGTATCCTCAAATGTCTTAGGTTTATCAAAATCGATCATGTCCTAGTAGGAATTTGGAAATCCATGGAGAAAAAATTGCACTCTCGCTTTCTCATATTTGAGGTAAGGGACATACCTTAACAACTCTATAAACCTTCTGGAATATGCATCCATTGTATTTTTCCCAACTTATGATCATGTAATTCCTTGATGTTGTCATCATAATACTTCTCCAATGGATACTCCTTTCAGAAATATTTCTCAAACTTCTTCCAAGTTGTTTTTATTTTCTTTAATCCCTTGATTTCCTTAAGGTCTTCCCACCAAATGGAAGCTCCTCCATTCAGGTTAAAAATGGAAATCCTTTCCTTCATATTCTAGGAGTGATTGTTGACCTGAAAGTACTTCTTCAAACCAAAAAACCATGCTTTGGCTTCTTATCCTGTATTTATCTCTCCATCGAAGGTAGGTGGATTATTATTCTTGAATTATTCAGTTAAAGAACTCTAAGAATTTTTCCTCTTCTTCTTCCTCGAGACACTTGACTTTGTGCTACTACTAAACAACTCTACCAAGGTAGTCTTCCTACTAGATGACCTTATGCAAACACTTCCACTAGATCTTCCCCTCTTGGTATCCTAATTCATTTTCCTAGAAGAACTCTTTCCCACATCGTTGTGATCCAATCCATGCTTTCGGGCATCCAAAGAAATTTTCAACCTCTCTGACTGTTGTAACTCTGCATTACTTGGGACTTGTACTAAATATTTTTGAATCTCTGACAAGCTCTGTAATAGTAATACATTCAACTTTGTATGTTCATATTGAGCTCTCATGAGCCTCTCATTGTCTTTTGTCAAGCCTCTACTAGTGGGAATCAAATATGGAGGGGATTCTCTATCGCTCTAGCCATCATATTCCTCATCACTGAGGTGTGAGGTGTCATCCATATTGTGTTGTACCTTGCATGTTTCATCCTTCCGAAGTCCTAGAACCTCCATCTTTAATTTCCATCTCATGACCATGTGGCATTATAACTACTCGTGCCATATTAGGTGGCACTCATCTGACCTCTTCCACCAAGATTAGATGATTTCTATGTTAATTATCCCGATCACTTGGGCATACTTTCATTGTCTTTGTTGTGGATCTTACTCCAATGGCGCATCAACACCCAGACCAAATTCTTGACGACAATCCTTCCTTTTGGAACTACCCCAGATCCAAAAACTCTCGGTGATATAATTACAACAACTATGATCGTGTCAGTACCTTGAACTTGCATGAAAGATAATTCCATGATTTTCACCCTTATATTTGATAGGTGGGGTCTACTAGGATCCATGACTGATATTTTATCTCACGAATATGTCGATCAACAAATATCATTTAACTGCAAGATCTCATCGTCGTCAATACTTTCCCCTATCCAAGCCTTTAGACCATACTCGACATCCTCTGATGAATAGTCAAGATCTGGCGGAATATAGATATGACGATCTATATTACAGTGAAAACCACAAAGGCTTATAGGCCTTCCTAAACCACTCTTTATTTTCCAACCAATATTCTAGTGACATGTGTCACCCTTAAGGTTACACTGCCATCCATGTTGGATTACTAGCTCAACATAATGTCATCACCCATACTTTTCTTACATGAGGCTAGAAAATATATGGCAAAGAATTAACCTAGGCCTACATACCAATTGACTACTCTCATCAATACTCGAGCCTTTATCATCATCGACACTTCTCTGGCCTGACACTCACTTCACCAACTCTCAATTTTTGAGAATAATTCATTTCTAAAAAACAGTCCATATCTTGTCGATGTTATTCCTGACAGATTGGCAGTCCTCATTTTGTCTTTAGTTTTTCCTCGTCTTCATCATACTTTAGACAAGTATCACCTCTCAATTTCTCCCAATGACGATGTAACACCCCCATCCTTCTGTTGGACAATGTCACTTGAAATAAATACAAAAAAATATTGCTCACTCTGTCCTTATAATCAAAACTATCCATACCCATGCATAGACCTGCTAGGATATGGCCGACAAATCTCTTTGCATAACATCATACATATACAATTAAACAACTAATATGCATTCTACTGATACACAAATTAAATGCGAAAATCACAACAATCTGCTACAACATCTTACACATGCAATACTATAAATATCATGGCATGTACAAAATACACAACATAAAAATTAACATAGAGTTGGTACTTATCTTTTTATGAAAGTCACAAATTGTGTGCATACCTTCCATGAAACTTCCATCCTTATACCACACTACTCCAAGATATCAATAATGGCTCACCCCTAAACTGGGACTAAACTCCACCTAGCATAAATGGAATCCTAGGCTAGGTTGATACTACGGAAAGTTTCACAATGAAACATGAAGGATTCCCTCCCAGGAGCCTACTTACGCCCATCGCTCATAGAATCTAATTCCCCACATTCCTGTCCCACCCTAGGAATATACACCTTCATTGTTCCACAATCTATCGATTTCTCCACTTCGCTTCCATGGATTCAACAACAAGGTAGATCAAGAATTCTCAGAGCTATGTAGTTGTTGTTGGAATCCCTCCATTATAAATCATTTCCCCAAGAATATCTCTCACATGGAGAGAGTTTCTCACATGCTTGAAAACCTCCTTCTTCTATCCATGGGCCTGACAACATGCCTCTTCAAAACCACAGGCTTGACAACCTTCTTCTTCTGTCCAACTCCTTTTTCGGATTTGGGTACCTTGGCAAGTGGTCCCCATGTGCTTATGAGTTTGTAATAAAAAAGGGGGAGACTATTACCCTTGTACTTTACTTTATGATTTTAATTTCACTTTGACTTAGGTGATTTAAGTCAAAAGTGAAATATGTCACTTAAGTCATAAAGTGAAAATTAATTCACAAAGTGGGTGAATTAATAGACATAAAGAAACTAAGGAAATCAGGTTTCCTTAGTGATATTTTTAGATTAGATATCACCCATTGATTAGACTTGGCTAGATTGGATCTAGGCCATTTATCTTTTATGGCTTGGCCAAAGGAGGCTAAAGGAGGGTATAATGCATTTTTTAGATTCATTCTTCACTTGTGAGAAGAGGAGAGGAGGAGGAGAGGGTGCATTTCTCAAGGAGAGGAGGGCACACTTGTATGAGGGTTTGAGGAGGAAGATTGTGTTGGTTTGAGAGAGCTTGGAGAAGCCTTCCATGGAGGCATGGATACATTTCTAGAGGAGGGCACATTTTCTAGAGGAGAGGGATCAACCTTGAGAGGAGGGGTGCATTTACATTAGGAGGATCTCTACCCATTACTTGTTGGCTCACTCCCATGGTATTGGTTTACTCTTCTACTATGGAGGAAGCTATGTGGAGTGAGGGCACATGAGTCTATAGGAGGAGGCACATTCTATGGAGGTAGGCACACTTGCTTGAGCAGAGGGAGAATTCTTGGGAGGTAGGTGCATCAAGAAAGGAGTTGTCTTATTCTTCGTGGGTTCTCACTAGTAGAGAGGAGGCACACTTCATGAGGAGATAAGGGTGCTTGGTTAGGGAGGATTCACTCCTTATTTGAGTTTTTGCATGTGTGGGGGGTGCACTTGAGAGGAAGGGTGCACCATCACTTGGAGGAGGATTTTCTTGTGAGAGGCAGGCTACTTCAAAGGAAAGGAAAAAGACAAGGAAAGGACAAAGACAGGGCAAGTTTAGAGGCAAGAAAGAGTTCAGACAAAGCAATAGATCATGATAAAGACAAAGAAATCAAGAGAAATAAGGCTCACCAAGGAAAGGGGGGGATTACTTCACAAGGCCTGTGGGAAATTATTCGAGGAAATCCAAGGAACCAAAGAGTGGTTGCTATTGTACCAAGTTCACTTCTTTATGCTTCCTATGTTGTACATTTTTATTTGAGGCCTTCTATATATATCTACTCCAAACTAGTTTTCCCCATGGGGTATGTTTTCCAATGTCACTTTGACCAAAACTCTATGTGTCAAATTTAATCATGATTAGAAGTGTAGATCAACATTTTAAATTTCAATATCTAGAGGTAGTGTTATGTTTTTTAATGAATATTTCATGTGCTAACATTGAGTAAACAAAATACTTGCGAGGGCACCTTAAAAGATCACTTAACCATCAAATATTGAGCAGAAATTTTGGTGACTATTTGTTGTCCTAAAACAAAAAGGAAAGAAAGACACACAATTGAAACTTAGAGCCATACTAAGGTCAGGGACAGAACTTAGATGGCAGCCTTATAGGAACTCAAAAAATCTACATGGTATCAGAGCCAAAGGTGGCTTAGAATTGCTGATTTTGGAGAACTTTTATGGGCAGTTTTGTGAGGTGTTATATCAGATATGTTGGTTGTTTTTGGAAAACAAGTTTACAGTCCAAACTAATGAGTAAATTTCAGATCTGAAGGTACCTCTCATTTAGTGCCAGTTGGATAGCTCAAGGCATATTTTGGACAAGTAGTTGACATTGTTTGTGGACAGTTGTGGGAAGATTTGTTGGGATGATTTTTTACACTTGTGGACAACCTCTTTTCACACCTGCGTTGACAGGAATGAGGTTGTAGTGTTAGACATCTTTTCAAACCTATTTTCTAGGATTGAGGTCGAGATTTCTCTTGCCTCTTTTCACACCTGTGTTGACATATGTGAGGTAACATTCGTTCACATTTGGAGCATCAAAGTGAGAGTAGTTTGACAGACATGTCAGTCTCTCATATGCATGTTGAGGATGGGCTAACCGAGGCTATAAATTGGTCTCCTTGGAAGGCAGGGATCGTCTTTTTCTTATAGGCTCTCAAGCTATGGGATATAGTTGAGGCACTTGTTCTGGTTCTTCCTATTATTACCTCAGTCTTGTTGGAATATTTCAGGAGGAGGAACAATAAGGAAAAGAGGACCATTTGTGATGCAGTAAAAGATCATATTATTCCCCACTTGACTAGGAAGACTCATGCATATGATATGTGGGAATATCTGTGCAATTTGTACAAGAGCACTAATGAGAATCGGAAGTTGGTTCTTCATGATCAACTGAGGCGAATTCGCATTCTCGGGGATGAGTCGGCTACTTCATTCCTTGGTAGATACACCCACATTGGAGATGAACTTGGAGCCATGGGAGAGGTGGTGGATCCCAATGCTATGGTGAGGAAAAATTTGAAAATATTTACCAAACCATGGGGTCCATTCATATGTTTGATTATTTCTAGGGAGGTTATACCTACATGGGAGAGGATGTGGGATGAATTCGTCCAGGAGGAGACTAGACTAGTGGCAGAGGGTTCTGGATAGTAGAAACAACAACAAAAAAATCAATTCTGGGTGATGAGGACCTTGCTCTTTGGACAAAGGGAAAGAAGAAGATCAGTCAGGGAGTTCAGTAGGGTCCCAAGTTTGGGGCCCCACCACAGGGAGGAGAGAGAAACAATAGTGGGAATAAGAGATACATGAGAATAGTGAGATGCTTTGCTTGTGGTGAGATGGTTCTCTATGCAAGAAAATATACCAAGAAGAAGAAGAAGCAATAGGGTGGGTCAAAAATGACAACAGAGGAGATAGAGTTCGAGGAGAAGTTTGCAAGAGAGTGTGATTTTGTGTCTACTTTGTATGTTGTTACACCATCCAACATTAGATGGGGAGGTAGAGTTGATGAGGAATGACTGACTCACAGCAGTGATTCAGAGGGAGATCAGACTCAGTGTCCCTAGACATCTTTAGAGTGGGTGATTGTTCCACCCATGATAGCTATAGTTTCAGAGAAGCCAAGTAGAAAAAGAGTTGGTGCTACACCTTAAGAGCATCATAGGTTGATGAGGTGGAGAAACAGGGCACCATGGAGGCTTGAGCCACACTTATCTTCTGAGATGGGAAAATCATGTTCTGGATACACTTCAGGTGGAAGTTACTTGGCGAGAGGCCAATTTGATGACTCTTGGTGAGATACCAAGAGGGGGAGACTCTTGGTGAGATGCCAATAGAGTGACTCTTAGTGATATGCCAAGAGTAGATGGAAATTCTTGGTGGGATACCAAGGTGGAGATCTTTGGTGTGATGCCAAGATCTAGGTGATCTTGGATAGATGGAGATTCAGTTCCATTTATAGATCAAGAATATTGAGAAAATCTACGACAGAGACTAATTTCAGTGATCAGGGTACAACCATACTCACCAAGTATATGCAAGGAGGAAACCATGTCCTCTGCAAGGATGTGATTGGTGGTGATAAGTACTTTCCTCTGTAAGAGGGAGTGTTGGGATTTGGGTACCTTGGAAAGTGGTCCCCATATTCTTATGAGTCTCTAAGCACAAAAGGGGAGACTATTACCCTTGTACTTTAATTTATGATTCTAATTTCACTTTGACTTAGGATATTTCAGTCAAAAGTGAAATATGTCACTTAAGTCATAAAATGAAAATTAATTCACAAAGTGGGTGAATTAATAGATATAAAGAAACTAAGGAAAGTGGGTTTCCATAGTGAGATTTTTGGATTAGATCTCACCCATAGATTAGACTTGGATAGATTGGATCTATGCCATTCATATTTTAGGGTTTTACCAAAGGAGGATAAAGGAGGGTTTAGTGAATTTTTTAGATTCATTCTTCACTTGTGAGAAGAGGAGAGGAGGAGGAGAGGGTGCATTTCTCAAGGAGAGGAGGGCACAATTGTATCAGGGCTTGAGGAGGAAGCTTGTGCTGGTTTGAGAGATCTTGGAGAGCCCTTACATTTAGGCATGGTTACATTTATAGAGGAGGGTGCACACATATGAAGGAGGGTGCATTTGATAGAGAAGAGGCCGAAACCTTGAGAGGAGGAGTGCATTACTAGTAGGAGGAGCTCTACCAATTACTTGTTGGCTCACTTACATGGTCTTGGATTACTCTTGTGCTATGGAGGAATCTATGTGGAGTGAGGGCGCATGAGTATAGAGGAGGAGGTGCATCCTATGGAGGTAGACACACTTTCTTGAGGAGAGGGAACATTCTTTGGAGGAGGGGCATCAAGCAAGGAGTTGACTTATTTTTTGTGGGTTCTCACTAGTAGAGAGGAGGCACACCTCATGAGGAGATGAGGTTTCTTGTCTAGGGAGGATTCACTCTGTTAGCTCTCTGTAAAATTTGTTTGGCTGAGAAACGAATGATAGAGGCAAACTACAAACCAACTTTGAGACACGAAACTAGCCTTTCGGACCTGGAGAGGGCTCTCTCGGGAGACACTATCTCAGTGTAGGATATGGCTTTAAGTTGTTGGCTAGATTTAAAACCTTTGAATAATAAGTTTTGGTTCTATTGGTGCAAGAAAGTAAGACCTTGGGATATGGAGTCAGTTCGAGAATATGATAGAAACAAATTCCTTGGTGACTGAAATTGAGAGGATAAAGCCTAAGAGAGAAACAATATTCAGTGTAAAATCGTTGTGTGTGGTGAGGGGGGAAAAAATACATAAAGAAACTCGGAGCACCATTGAGGATGAATTCAGAGTTAACTTAGAGGAAAGACTGTTTTTCTAAATGGAATGAATCTTAGGGCGTTGCGCAACAAATCCTAGGTTCAAAATTACATTCCTATTTAGAAAAAAATAGATATGGATAAAGAACACAAGAAATACATATGCAAATAAAGGAGACAATACATCCAACTATTATAATTAGAATATTTTCATCAAAGTTTCAGGACTTTTTCATTAAATTTCGATCGAGCTCAAATTACATTCAATAATCACCGTCTACACTAGTTTTCCAACCAACTTGGCTTACATTTAAAATACAAAATATATAGGCAAGGGTGTCGCTTGGGATGCCCTTATCTCTAGATACTGTCCCTAGAATTTAGGAAACTGATTGTTCTATGTTAAATGACTTTTCTCATGATGCCTTTCCAAAAATAGAAACAATTGTGTTTGGTCGCACCATAACTTCTTGTAATCTTCCATGGGGATTTGGTTATCAGTGAGGTCTCGTCATGGGGAGAGTGATGTGTCAATTCCTTCCTTCGACAAGATATCTGAACAATAAAGTATTTTTTCAGACTCCCTCCATCCACTGTAACGACCTTGATTTTTTTCGCATGCTCATTTGTTTAGGTGTGTGCATGGCGAGTGATTTCTCACTACCGTGGCCTTTACCAAAGTGGAAAAAATGTCTAAGGGAAATGCCTCCTTCAAAACTATCAAGATTCATGCTCTTTTTGAGAATATGAGAATCAACTCAGTTAATCATGTTTCTTCTACGCGCTGGCAAGAGTTTCACGGACTTTCTCTTCGGTCGCTTCACATTCTCTGAAATGATTTGCATTCCTTTCTTCTGACAACCTCTGTGTTTTGCATAGCTATATGATTGTATCCTGCACCTCTCTGAGTTGTCTCTTCAGCCACGTCATGTTTCCTTAACAACTTTGCAATGATGACACTTCAAGGTTCTTCACTAGTAACTGTCGTCTTAGTTCATTGTTTTCTTGGTAAATCTCAGCGATTGTGAGTTGTTCTTGCCTCAGCTGCTGAGACAACCCTCGAACATATTTTCTCCTTGTTCCACTCCAAATTTCTCAATTTTTACCCTCAACAGGTTCCAACCAAATAGTGCACGTAATTAATTCCTCGGTAGACGACCCTGTGCGAGGTCTACTCGGGACTCGGGTTTCCCCAACCTCCTTGTTTTTATTTGGCCTTCCCCTTCTCCGGGGTATTTTATGTTTGGGGGGTAGGGCTTCTGATGTATTTCCTTCCTACGCAGTCTCTTCCCCTCTAGCCCCCACGTGGTGTGGTATTAACCTTTCTGTGGAAAGAGATAAATATCCCTTTGAATCCCAGTTTCTCCTCAACCTTCTTAATTCCTCAACTAACAACAATTTAATAAGGGATACATGAGAGAGTTTTCTTTTTGATCGATCCAATTCGGCTTGCACACTACCTTCCATATCCTGGAGACTTTGGTGTTGGAAAAAGGGTATATTTAATGGTCTCCTTCTTGTGAAGTGCATCAACAATCTAATGTGTTGTGAATGTATCCTATCGAACCTCCCTTCACAGGTGAATTATTTCCTAATTACTCTAAGCATTTTCTAGAAAGGTTCCTGCAAATATCTTCTCGATACACCTACCTATACCTTCCCACCTAAACAATCTCGCCTGATGAAATATTCATAACACTGCATGTCCAAGTGCATGCCCTTAAACCACCTCTCTCCATGCGAAGGGATCGTTGTTGCAGTTGGCACAGTTTCCTCGGTTATCTGAAAAATGACACCCGAGATCACCTCATGGAATCCATCGAAACTGAGTGTGAAATACTCAGGTAGTCTTATACTCAATCCTTGAATTTCCCTGTAAAAGGCCATGCACCTGAACTATTTAAAGGACACTTTGACCTCTAGATCCTCATTGATCAAAATCAAGTTTTGGGGCTCGGGCCCAACATTCCTTCCACTTCACGCTCCCTTCCTTATGTTTTGGAAGGTTTGCATGGTGTAACACGTATTTTCCCTACGCGTGGTGGATTAGGTACGGGCCCAAGGAAATCATCCTGATCAACCTGGGTTTGTGAGAGAAAACTACAAATAGTGCATAAGCCTGATTTGTGAATAAGGTGCGTGTAGAAAATTTAGAATTTATAATAGAGCATGCGGGAGGTGGAATCGTGCCAAGAAACACTGAATTCATGGGGACTAGATGTTTTGAAATGAACTGTATATTTTCCACAACACATCCATACATTTAAAGAACAACTGATAAGGGCTGCAGGGCATACATGATACAAATGTCGCAATTTTTCATTCTTCCATCCTTCATAATGGGATGGTGATGGTCACTTCACTTGCCAATGCAACTTCTATTGACAACTTTCCTCGACTCGTGACATGTAGAAACTCCCTTTTTGATAGGACCCGACTATTTGGGAATAGACTTGTACTATTTACACATGTTTTGAATCTAAAATGCCTTCCCGACTCCAAGGGCCAATCAGCCACTTGCTAACTTTGACCCCCTTTTTGTTAAGTACCTGAACTCACACACCTTGATACACAGGCCATGACTCAATTAAGACCGACCCTAATGGAAAATAAAAATGGTGGCGCTAACAACTGGCTCCAACGGGGATGTTATCCTCTCAGCGATGTAGCAAAGAATAGTAGACTAGGTGCCTGACCATTTCGAATTATTCAACTTTCATACACTAAAATATGAAAAACAAACAACAACCTAAACTTATTGACGCAGCTTCTAAAAGACTCAGCATAAAATCAAGGCCTTCACTTCAGTCTTTAATTTTATTCTATCACACTGACTCGAAAAAAAAAAATGACTATTTACAATGACATGTGACTTAAATAGACTTTATTTCACCAGATAGTGTTTGAGTAACCTGTCATTTAAACCCCCCCAACCAATGCATTCTCCATTTAGTTATTTCATAAAATAATCATTATTTCCGCGATATCCACCGATTTTGAATGGGACCGTCCAAATATTATCGTTTTTTCCGTGCTTTCCTTTATCTTCATTCCTCGCGTCCCATTTCAGCACTAGATCCCCCAACTAAAACTTCTCTTGCTTAGATTTCTTGTAAAATGTTTTCTTCATCCTCTCTAGGTGGAGTTGTGAACGATTGTACATATGTTCCCTCATCTGTTATGTGTGAATAAGTTGATTTATTATCCTCTACGTGTCATCTGGTTCGGCCTCCTTCTCTTGCAAAAACGTTTTGACAGGAAACCCTAGTGAGGTAGAGAAAATTGGGTTTGAGCCGTATACAATATTGAATGGCAACGTTGATATGGAATTCTTGGTGGTAACTTTGTCCTCCCACAATGCATCAGTAATATTTTTATGTCAGGCCTCCTTGTTGTCTTGCATGAGTCTTTTGATGATCCTGGTCAAGATTTTATTCAACGATTATGCTAACCCATTTCCTTGTGGGTAGTACATTGTAGAATGCCCCAGGTTTATATTGTAATCCTAACAAAACTTCTCCATCTTCTTGGACTTGAATGCATCTGCGTTATCTGTTATGATATTTATAGGGCATCCAAATCTCAATAGGATGTTTGTCTCCAAAAGTTGGATAATGACTGCATTAGTATCCTGCTTCGTGGGAATTTCTTATATCAATTTCGTGAAGTAATATGTGGTCGTGAGTATACATTTGTTCTTCATCGAGGATGGAGGATTTTTTTCCCCTACAAAATCTAAGCCCCACTGCATGAAAGGTGCTTCAACTGAGATCGACTTTAGTGGTAGGGGCTGCAACTTTCTTCTTCCATCGAAAACTTGACACTTGTGGAAACTGGAAACTTCTTTGTATACATTTGTGAAGGTGTTTTTCCAGTAGTGGTTTCCTCCATAGTCACCTTTGTGAAATTCGTCGATATCTCGTTTCACATTGTTTTCTAGAAAACAACTCAGGAATATCCCTCCGAGATCCTTCTAGTATAGTGAACTATGCAAGATGGAGAACTTAACCACTTTGAGCTTTAAAAATCCATCCTTGGTCTTGCCTAAAACTTGAGGGGCTTGCAGATTCCTCAGCACGTAGACGATGTCTATATACCATGGTGAATCGATGAAATCCTAAGACACCTTCTTAATTGCTTCTCCCTGAGGATTCTCTGATAGATCAATGATGAAGTTTATTCCCACAATGTTACAGTCTGACTACACCATCAAATTTGCAAGGCCCTAACCCTTAATCAATTTCATGGGCCTGATTTGGAGGTCATACTCCATCATGGCTGCGATCCACTTACCTCTCCTTCCCTCAGGGTCAAGATGAGTCAGGATATCCTTGACTGAGTTGTTGGGCATGTAAGAGATAATGTGGGAGTGTAATATGTACATTCTAAACTCATTTAGGGATTTTACCAAGGTGTATGCTTGTTTCTCCATAATGTCGTACCTTAGTAGAGAATCCCCAGGTATCCTACTAAAATAGGATATAGGCTTCTCAAAGTTCTGATCGTCTTTCTATAACAACACGCCAACAATTGTATGCTCTAAGGAAAATGGAAACAAGATGAAGTCCTTTGTGAATTTTGTATTGGAAAACATAAGAGATTTAGTCAATGCTACCTTGATATCTTGAAATGATTTACTATCTTACGGGTTCCACTTAAACTTGTTTCCCTTTCTCAACATGCATGTGATATGTTTTATAATTTATGACAGGTTCGAAATGAATCTTCTCAAGAAATTCACTTTTCCCATGAAGGATTGCACTTCCTTCTTACTGCGTGCAGTGACAATTTTCAGGATTCCTTCAACCCTGTCGAGGTCTATATTAATACCCTCCTTCGAGATGATGTTCCCCAAGAGCTTCCCTTCTTGCATCCCAAAATGTTATTTTTTCGTATTTAATGATATGTCAAATTTCCTGCACTTCTGGAAAAATTTCTTCAGATGCCCGAGGTGTTGTTAGTTGGAGTCAAAATATATTTTGATGTCATACATATAGATCACAATAAACTTTTCCTTTTCATCAGAAAATTCTATGTCCATTTCCCTTTGGAAGGTAGCTCCAGCATTCATCAAGCCGAAAGGCATCTTTCCATACATGAACGTTCCCCATGGTGTCATAAAAGCCATATTTTCTCTGTCATCCAGGTGGACCATGATCTTATTATAACCCGAGAAACCATCCAGCATGGACATCTTCTAGGACCCCACGATATCTTGAATAATATAATCCATTTTAGGGAGTGGGTAGTGGTCCTTAAGGGAAACTGTGTTTAAGTTTCAAAAATATGATAAAATATAAACAAAACCAACAACATGGTGGAAAAGGATCACTAGCCAACGCTTAATGTATTCATACCAATGGTACATATTTATAGTACAATGGGTGATGCCACCTCATAGAGAGATTTTCTCTAGATCCTAAAATCATGCATGATGACTAGGCTAGGCAATCTTAACTAACTCATTATTCATCACTTGAGGATATATTACTAATATCCTAAATGAATAATAACAATATAGGTGGCAATTTAGACTTAGTGATTGATAAAGGTAATCCATAGGATAACAATCCCCCACTCAATCAAAAGTTCGATCAATAATACCAACAATAAAGCATAAACTGGTATCAATTCCAAGTCTTCATACTAAAACTCCTGTGCTGAGCCTCAATGAAAAACTGCCTGAAAAACCGCCAATATGAATGTTGAACATGTTCATTTGAAATGAAATGGAAGAGAGCCGAGATATGGAAGTGAACAACCGCAATATCTAAACATTCCCTGATTTCTTGACAATTTGATCATTTTGCCAAGTATTTTAGCAGGAAGAATCTGATGTCTTCTGCTAATTGGTGAACATGTAGTATCACCATTCTACTAGAAGTGTATCAATGAATGTGCTCTTTGAATCTATGGTTTGGGATGACCACTAACCAATCTTGACACTTTTAGGTGTCCAAAAACATCTTGATGTATAATGTGTATGATTCAATTGCGAGTCATTGAACCATAATCCTGTCAAATATTGCCATCTCTGAAAAATCTCACTATGTAATCATGTGAGCCAGGATGCATGCAAATTGTTTACTTAATGTAAACTCCAATATGATGAGAGCAAACCAAGAGAAGTGAATCAGCTTCTAGTCTGACACATCCCTGAATAAATGCCTGACAACTCAATCAAATGCCAAGCTGCAATGCAGAAGGATCCTCTTTTCCTCTGCTAGGTCAAATGACCATCTATGTGAACCAAATGTTCACATCATTGCTCTCAAAATCCATATGATTCAACTTAAACTTATTGAACCATAATTATGCTAAAGTATGTCATCTACAGACCGTAGTTGCCCATTTGGAAAATTTCAGGCCCATCTGGCATACTTGATGTTTGTTGTTGTCGAAACTTTTTGTTTGACAACCATCTTCAATTCCATCATCAATTTCCCCCTTTTTCAGTAGAAAGGAGAGACCACAAGTGGTTTCATGAACCATATTCACTAGAATTTTGAACTCCCCCCCTTAAGGTGCATGAGAGTTACATCATTTTACTCCCCCCTTCTATGCTTAAGAGAGTACCATACTTGTTCCATTTGAGTACAACACAAAGTGGGCATGCAAAAAAAACCACATGTTATATCATCCTGTGAGGGCCATGCTCGAATGCTATACCATAAGGGAACCACTTATGTGAGGTAAAAAAAAATTATGTGCTACAAGATTGGTATTTACTCAATATTTAATTATTCGGTAAGACTTATATAATCGCTTGGTTGTTGATGACCACTGCCAAGGATCAATCCACTCATAGTAAATTTTCAATCTTGTAGGTTTCTTCAGTGTTGAACATCTTTCTGAAGAATGGTTATGCTTGCCACAATGCTGGCAAGGATGGAGATCAAAACACTAATTCTCCTTGTGACCAACTTGATTACAATGTTGGCACTTATCATTTTGATGCTGAACTTGAACAGGTGAAAGTGAATATTCTTGAAGGAATCCATCACTTTGGAACTTGATTGGTCTGGAATAATCAGGAATATGAAAGGTAACTTCCTTGTCATATCCAAGTCCTATTCTATTCTTGTTGTAGATGATTTCTTCCCAAGGTCTAATGATGGGCTTGGAAGGAGTATTCTGAACTTGTTTCTTTGAAATCTGTGGAAGTGGATTTACTGCATGTTGATGCATCATTGAAAGGTTTTCTTCACTGAAATCAAAAGAAAAATCTTGAAATGTAGGTTCATGAATAGATTCAACTTCATCTGAAATTGATTCTGAAGTTGTATCACTGTGTTGTTCCTTCACTGAATGTTGATTAAAAACATCATCATCCTCATCATCATCATCATTATTATCATCATAGAGAGGGTTGTGTTGAACAAAAACTAGTTCAGAACACTTCACTGGATGATAATTTTTGAGATCTATCAACTCATCATTGAATAGTTGGGATTGAGATTGATGAAGTCTAACTTTAGCTAGCATCACTTGCAAACAAGTTAGCACTGATTGAAGAGTTTCTTTGTTCAATTTCATTGTTTTTTCTTCAATGGTGTTTATTATAGTGTTCAATAACTCTAATAATTCAAGACTTCGAGCCATTTTCAAAGCACTAAAAGATGTCTCCTTATACAGGTACATCCTTATTACAATTTTGACTTGACATAAGAAGGCTTATCTGCAACTCGCTCACTTGAATCACTCACTTGAACTTCACGCCCGCTTACTATTCATGCTCACTTGAACTTGCCTTTCTTGAACTTGCTTCCAGGAAGTTGAGGACGTCGGTTACCACCGAAAATGCACCCAAAACTTTGATGTTTACAATTATTTGACTTTCAAGTACTCATCCTTGTCAATTACGATTCAAAATGACTCTAGGGTGTCGGGCTTAGCCGAAAATGAACCTTATGACAAATTCAATTCAAATCAAGTTGATTTCAAAAAGACAAGTAAACTTACAAGAGGACAATTTTCAAGTTACAATAAATCCTGATTAAGTAATCTTACAACAAACATTGTTTGCAAGTTACACTTTAACTTCAAATGCTCCATGATGTATTGATCTTGAAAAATTTGATTTGTCCATTACTGATGTGGTTAAGGACTTGAATGCTTGAATGTGCACTGTAGAGGCTTGGTCACATGTTCTTGATTGTAAGTGCTTCACTAGTGTTAATTATGTGCTTGAATTAACTTTCTTGTACTTAATGTTTGATGCGTTAAATGATACATTACAAATGTATTTATGTCAGAGCTAGACCTTAGAAATCATAAAGTAACAATGCAAATATTCACCACAACACACTATGCAAGGTGTATCTAAGATCCCCTTATTCAATTTCGAGCGGATCTAGAACACAGAGAAAAATAATTCAATTTTATTATAAGTATCTCTCTTAGAAAACCACATACAATGGGAAGGCTACAATATACTTTATCCTTCACCGTGCTTTAAAAAGGATATCAATTTATAATATTTTTCTTCTTCTCTCAAAGACTTAAGAAAACAATAAGAGTTTTCTCAGGAAAATATCTTCTTACAACTACCCATAGAAAACCATTTAGTTTTCTTTTAACTCCCCTTTTATCACTTTTATGTAAAAAGTGAAAATATCATAAAGTAGTAATACTTCAAATTAGATTTAAAAGTAAATTACTTTAAAAAAACTTTCAAAACATATATAAATATGCATTGTATATCCCTTTTACATACCACTCTTAAAATTTTAAGAAGTGGTTTCTGAAAATCTGGTGATGAGATTTAATATTGGAATTTAGCAAAAGTAGTGCACCATTGAAGTGGAAAATAAGAGAGACCTATTAATGCAAATCACTAGGCATGCCCGTGAAGGAGAAACCAATTTTTGCCTAGGCGTTATTTGTAGATCACATGAATCTTTTGGCTAGGTGTTGTTGATTTTCTTGCTGCGTATTTAGCTGATCTAGATTGGTGAAAACATCATGCTACCTACTCTCATTAATCTCGCCCAGATCGCAGTAAAACAATTACAGGCTCTCATGACAAAGTTCATGCGCCCTCCACAGATCTCACAAATAGGGATTTGCATTCGAAGAATATCTGGGCATGAACAATTTTGATGTTGGAAGAACACACGTGAAGAGAACATTCTCAAGCTTTTTGGATTTTTCGTAATCAATATGCATTATTGTTTTGAGGCATGTGAGAATGCATATCCATGGATCGCTCAAGTCAAACATCCTCCAAGATTTTTTCAGCTATGTAGAGATCTGCCATTTGGAGTTCTACCACAAAGAAATATGCTATCCAACAATATGCCACACATAAACATGCCCATGATCTGTCCATCTAGCAAATGATCGAATCAACAATCTAATCCATCCAACGACCATTAATTCTCCAGCAAAAATGGATCTAAAAATAAATTCTTCCAGTTCACGAATCATTGCAAACGAAAATAATTGATGAAGCCATTTTTTTAATCCATCTACAGAATAGCTTCCAATCACATCAACATTCAAAGGCTTGTAGCAATTGTTCAATATCCAGAAAAACAAAAATAGAATAATGAAGGAGCATAGGTCATAATCTTCTCTTTATTCTAGGTGAAGACCACATGCAAGTTGCAATATTGTGTTGGGATGCATGTATGACAAATCAGAGTATTGTGATGTGATGCATGTTCCTATATTTCTCCTGCAAACTCGAGAAAGATCTGTATTGTCTTGTGAAGTGAAGGTTGTTCTCAAATGGACAGGCAACGAAGAGCTTCACTCCAAATTTCAGGTCCACTGAATTTGTAATGCATTTTGTCCTTCGAAGTTGCATAATGTTCTTCAAAGGAATTGGGTAGATTCTCCATCCATGAATTGCAGTTCCATCCAGAAGTATAAAATAAAGTATGCCCTCACAATGATAAAATCCAGGCCTTCCCATAATGGACAAAAGCCAAGCAAATCATGGTTACATAGGATGGAAAACTTAGTCATTCACCTTGCATGTAAATTAGAAGGATCAAACCCATAAAGGATCAATTAAAAGATTAAACCCTTAACAACAAATGCCCAAATAGATCGTTGCACTTTCATGTAGATCACTGCACTGTTTTGGATCGATCTTGCCAATTGTTGCAGCCTCGTTTGTCTATGCCTTGTTAAATGTTTACTCAAGAAATCATACATGCAATAACTAAATTGAATTTTGCTTCTCGTTGCTACTCGTGGACCTCCTCTTTTGAATGTTGCATAGGTTGATCTCCATGCAGTGGGTATTTTCCTTTCAAATCACTAGATATTTGAGCAGCCTCTACAGTAGACCTACATCTTCGTTTCTTTATATCTGTGACTCAGACAGGTGGTTGATAAATGAAGGATCTGTTCTTCTTCTTCCAATCTGCAAGTGACCTCTTCAATATACAACAAGATTTTCTTCTTCCTCCTGCACCTCTTCCGGCAGGGCTCTGCATACAAATAATTCTTGGTGATGACTCATTTTTCCAGACTGTAGGCACGCTTCTTCTTCATGCTCAAAATTACTAAAAAAAAAATAACTCTCAGCTTCAAGCAGGCTATCTAGAATCTCCAGTCAAAATTGCAGATTCAAAAAGCTTGTTCTTTGTTTGTGGTTACAAGAGAATTGAAACTATACACTCAACAAATATTATCTACCTCTCTACTCCTATTCCTACCTCTCAACACTACCAGGCCCTTAAGAACTAAGAATCTCTGATACCAATTGATAAAATATAGACAGAAACAACATGGAAGAAAAGGCTCACTAGCCAATGCTTAATGTATTCATACCAATGGTACATATTTATAGTACAATGGGTGATGCCACCTCATAGAGATATTTTCTCTAGATCCTAAAATCATGCATGATGACTAGGCTAGGAAATATTAACTAACTCATTAGTCATCACTTGAGGATATATTACTAATATCATAAATGAGTAATACAAATACAGGTGACAATTTAGACTTAGTGATTTATAAAGGTAAGCCATAGGCTAACAAAATCCACACATAATCTTATTTCACCGCTCTTTTTCTTACAGGTATCATATTGGCCACCCACTTCAAAAAACTTAAATAAATGATAATTATAGCTTCAAAGCATTTCTTTACCTCCTTTTTGATCAGTGGAAACAGTAGGGGATTTATCCATCTCATCTCGTGTTTGAAAGGCCTCTGGTCTTTTTTGAGAGGGATGACATGTTGAATCACTTTAGTGTCGTACACCTTCAAGTCGTAATAACTCCAAGAGAAAAAATCGGGGAAATCCTTCATGATCTTGATGTAGTCCTACTTGACCTATGGACTGAGCCTTTTCAACAATTTGATTATTTTCAGGTTCTCCTCAATCTCGATGTTGCAGTCTTCGACATCCTCATCGTTTGCAATGATCTTTGTATTTCTAGCCACGTCGCTTTCATCAAACAACTTTTCGAGTGGAACTAACCCCTTTGGGATGATATTATTTTTCAGTTGTACTATGTCCCTTCCTGCTATCTGGTTCTGGAAAGGGTCATCATCACTACATGCATTTGTGCTCTCATCTTCATCACAATAGCTTTCATTATCAATATTTATGTTAGCAAACTCGTCACTCAATAGGAGGAATCTCTCCATCTATTTGTCATCCTCAAACACTTGACAATATTTGATATTATCAGAAACTGACGACATGTGTTTGACTTCGATCACATATTTTATATTGGGAAAGATGAGAATTTTGAAAATCAAGGCCGAGGTGACCAAAGAATTAGAGATTTTATTTTTCCCCCTCAGGATCATTGATAGATTATATTACGTGAATTCTTCAAGGAGGTCTAGCACTAGGTTTATGTACGCCCTCAGCTTCGGGTGTTTGTATTGATATATTCCTTTCACCTAGTTTATGACCATTTTGGAGTCCTCGTGCACTGCTACCCTCTTTACGCCTAATTCTTTCAAAACCTTTAGGCCCAAAATCAGTGCCTCATACTCAGCCATGTTGTTTGTGCAGTCGAAAGAGAACTTGTATGAGCAGATTTTCATGCCCACCTTTGGCAAGCTTATACATACACCGACCCCTGCCCCTTCTTTTCTGAAAGCTCAAAGCTCATGTTCCACATCTCATCCTCCACACAGTTTCTAAGGTCGATGCACTCTGCTCCTCTTCGAACAGCTTCATTGTCGACGGTCATAATGTTCATCGATTCTTCCTCTTCAAAACTAAGGTCATTGTAGAATATGGAGGGACCGACCTTAGTGTCGACAGAGTAGATAACATAGTTATTCGGTTGCGTCTTAGTGCTTACGATTTATTTCAGCAACACTTCTCTGTATAAATGTCTATCCTATCCAAATATAAGAATGGTGGCATATGACATGTCCATTTGTAGAGTTACCTTTAACTTCACAACCCATGACTTGGATAGTAGCATACCAAACTTAGGGGGCATGTCTTCCAAAACCATGTCCATAGCCATGGTCTTCAAAATAATTTGGACCAGTGACACGACAAAGCCTTTGATGAGACCCAAGCACTTGACTTTCCTTGAATCAAAAGAAAAATGGTCCTTATAGGGCCTGGTTATGTCCAAACCCAACTTGTCCATGATCACCTTTGGCATGAGGTTGTGCGACACGTCGGAGTCCAACATGGAATTATGCAGGGTCATGTCATGGAATTTAAGACTGACATAGAACGTGGGAACTTCCTCAGTATCTCTTGTCTCCTCTACGCCTGGACCCAAAAAAATGGTAGGGTGACCATCTTGGATGTTCAAAGTGTTGGGAGTTTGTCCCATGTTAAGAATTTTAATAATCTGCTCCGGATATTCACCCTTTATGATAAGTTCGTTAAAAGGGATAGATATTTTGATCTTGGCCATTTCATGCTCAAAGTTAAAGGTGGGACAAACCTTCTCTACCTCTTTTCCACATGCTTCTTAGCTTGTTTCTAGTTCTTTCCTCGGGGCCTCCTCCTTTGAATTTTCCTTTTCATTTGCATCCTTGGTTGGGTTTTCTGGCTTTGGTCAGCTCGTGGAAGTGGTTATTTCTATTGGAATGGGTTAGAAGCATAGGATCAAGGATATGCATTTCATTTCAGTAGTCTCTTGATCCTTATATCTTTTATTTCCTATTAAACGCTGGAAGGTGCAACCTTCCCAGACATTGAGCCATTTGAACCGTTGGCTGCAAAGTTCAGTACACTTTGGTATTCGAGCGATATGAATAAATAGTGGCAGTCAAATGTTGTTTTTCATACCTACTACAATCAGATAAAGATAGCCATACAGTTTGAGCTTCACACGACTCCGAACACTATACACCAGTTTCGACCTTTGATGATGTTCAACATAGATTGACATTTTATTTAGATCACAACATGCGTCGACGAACACAAGCAATATCTTCAATCCTACTACAAGTCGACGAAGGAGGAATTGGAGGAGATCACTAAGGACTGGTTAGCAGACCTCCTTATTCTAGCATACCCTTTGGAGATATCTAGCATCGATAGCCCAAAAACAATGCATGATACACCCATACCTAGCAGGACAAAGAAGACCAAAGAGGTCCAAGAATTAGACAACACATCCGTGAAGAATGCTTCCATATCACTAGAGCGATGAGGTGATGGAAAAGAGTTAGATGACAAATAATTTGAACATAAGCAAGGAGACGAGGTTGATCCCCTTAAGAAGAGGAAAGGTTCACCTCTGAAACCTTCCTCCCAAAAGAAATCAAAGGCCACCATGACCAATATGTAGACTGTCCTCACCTCTGATGACTTCCACTTCCTCATAGCAGCCCTACCATATGCTTCACTGGAAATAAAAGAGAAACAAGAAGCAAAGAAATAAGAGATGTATGATCGAATTTAGACTGAACTTTGAGGGGTAAAACAAGCCCTACAGTCCAATCACACAGTATCCACCACACCACTTCCATAAAGAGAAATTGAGTTGGGAGATGAGCCAGATCAACTCCACCACCTGGCTGATACAGTCAAAGATTGCCTTCGACAAGCACAGGAAGAAACATAGAAAGCCACCCAGGCTTTGACACAAGTACAAGGAGTACTCGTAGAGCAATGCAATGCAGCATAATAGGAAAATATTTCTCTCCAAGCGAAGTTTCATGAAGAAATATCACAACTACAACAAGAAAAGGAACAGTTGCTCATGGAGAACTCAAAGTAAAATAAGTGATCAATAGAGAACTTTGCTCCGTGACAGCATTAGAAATCAAGGCAGAAGACTGAGTTACATAGCAGGTGAACCATCTCATAGAATGCATAATAGGTGAACCATCCAACAACTACAACAAGGCATAATAGATTTGGAGCTACAGACTATATCTGAGACCCCACAAGATGTAAGAGACCAAAGAGAAGCAATCGCCTAGATTGAAGTTGAAAGGATAAATTATCTTACTTTGGAATGTAAGAAAGTCACTAATCATAGTACCCATACCTATGAACAACTCACGGAGAACCCAGAAATCAAGGCACTGGAGTCGCAGCTCCAAGAGGTGAAGTATCAAGATGAAATGACACAGGCACAGTTGAAGCCCATGTCAGCTGTGGAAAGAATGAAGAGATCCCAAGAGAAGAGGACTACCCAACAATGGATCCACATTATCCAGAGCATAGTTATGGAGGTAACTCAGAAACTCCAACCTATACAAGAAAACGCTTACCAATTTTTTACATAGGTAGAATGCTAAGGAGAAGAGCTAGAGCAGGTTGTCACTACAATTGAACCAATGTCTAGAGGGACCTATCAATGATGCAGTCATCCAAGATTTAGCTAAACAAGAGGTTGTAGCACAAAAACAAGTCGAAGAAGCTCAAGCCAAGCTCAAGGCATTTGAAGAAGAACTAATCAGACAAGAGTGAATTGGGATGACTCACAGGTGAGTGTTGGGGGCCTATTGGCCCTTGACCAAGTTTTGGGATATCCTTGGTCAAGTTGACCTATTTTGGGACTTTGATAGCTTGTTGAAGATAGAGCGCAAGATGAATTAGATATCGCTGGATCTCGTCCCCTTTTTGGGTCCTTTTTGGGATTTGGGAATTGTAACGGGTATGGGATGTCGGCCCATGGGTTTACCCATGTTTAGGCCTATTTTGTAAAGTATAAATAAGTAGCTAGGTGACATAAGTAGCGGGGCCGATAAGCTAAGTGCAAGTATGGTTTGTATATTCTCTCTGCATATTGTGAGAAACTTGTAGAGCTAAGTGCAAGTGGTTGTAACAGACTGTGAAGGGATTTGTGTTGTAACACAAAGAAGAAGGATCTAGCGAGATGCACAGATCTTCTGTCCTATGTGAAGTAGGTATTTGTGGCTCTGTGCATGTAGATGACTGATTGAAGCTAATAAAGAAGACAATTTGGTGGATGTAGCCCCAGGGTGGGGGTGAACTATGTATATGTTGTGTTTCTCTTCTTTGTGCGATGTGTTGGAGTATTTATTAGTTATTTTCTAAGTGATTGATATAGATAGATAGATAAATATGTTTATTCTTTGTTCTTATGATGAATCTAGATGCTAGATATGACATAGGTGAATGTTCTCAGTGCTTGAATCTACTAGATCTAATCTATTTCTTTATGCTAAGTGCTTAGATACATTAGATCTGGGTGAATGATGCAATGCTCTATTTTCTCTGCAAAGTAGATATTGGTTAAATAATGATGAACTAATGGTGCTAAGTTCTCTATCAAGTATTATAATAACATATCTATGTCCTAGCTAATATTGCAGACACCTGAGTCATGTAACCACCCCTGCCTCTACCTCGGGTGAGACTTCATCTTCTTCATAGGTGTTGCTGAAAGGGCCAGTAGTTAGGGTTTTGTTGGTGCGCTCTTGTAGCGTTGAACCCTGGGTATGACCCTGTGCCAACAATTCTCTTGATCATTAAGTCAATTTTTTTGTTTGAGGACCTTGATGTCGATGGATGCACATCCCCTTGGGGTTTCTTATCACTTTTGTTGAATCTCTTCTTGATATTCCCCAATGACATTATATTTACTTCAACCTCGATCACATCATTCATCATGGTGTCTAGGTTTGTTGATCTCCTTTCTCTCAGCAAAAAAGTGAAATCGTTGTCGAAGGAATCGACATATCGCAACTACATAGCCCTCGGAGGTGGTTGTACCTATGTGGGAATTGAGTTATAGATCCTCATGAAACAGACTGATAATTCTTGCATCATCTCCTCTAGTGCCCTCTTCATGTTATTGTACTGTGTTAGCAGCTGCAAAGGGTTCTTCTTGTCTCCCCATATGGTGATGAAATACATTTTGAATGCGGTGAAGTATTAGATGCTTGTTTCTTGGATGGATTTGAACCACTTTCTCACCTACCCCGAAAGACTCTCTGTGAACAATCGCATTTTCATGTCTACATAGTCCACTTCCTATAGGTCGACGAAATCACTGAACCAATCCAGATTCCTTTGGGATGAAACATTCCCTTCAACATCGAAGAGATTGATTGTTTGGCTATAATTCTGAGGTAAATCATTCAGTTGGGCTGGCAGAACCAGGGGGGAAAATATGGCAACCATGGATGTAGGAGGGTTAGATATTTGGGGGTTGTTTTTAGGTATCATAGCTTGAAACCTCTTTTGGTCAAAAACTATATCATCCAAATTAGTCTCTGACTTAGACCTGAACAGGGATTGCTCAAACAAGACGTCAAAATCAAGGTCGTCGATGCTCTGTGCATTTTCTTTGGGTGGGGACAAGATTTTTTCCAGGTAATATAATGGGTCCGACGCTTATTCCCTAGTCCTGCACAAAATTTTCTTGGGGTCGCACATAGGCTCTACAGGGTTTGGGTGAGGATTCTCTCTAGTATAGATTGTCTTCGGAGCCGGGGTTCTTGAATCACGCTACTTTGTGCTACTGGTATTTTTGAATGGAGTCAATAGCGTAAAGGTTTCAGCCAATATATATGTTTGTTCCTCTGTTACACTCAGGGGTCAAAACTATAACGTTAGTCAAGGAAAATTTATCCAATTCTATCCCCGACAACGATGCCAGAAATGTTATCGCTCTGTAAACTTTGTTTGGTTGAGAAACAAATGACATAGACAACCTACAAACCAACTTTGAGACCCAAAACTAGCCTTTCGGACCTGGAGAGGGCTCTCTCGGCAGACACTATATTAGTGCAGGATATGGCTTTAAGTTGTTGGATAGATTTAACACCTTTGAATAATAAGTCCTGGTTCTATTGGCACAAGAGAGTAATACCTTAGGCTATGGAGTTAGTTTGTGAAGATGATAAAAACAAATGACTCGGTGACTAAACTTGAGAGGATAAAGGCTAAGCGAGCAACAATATTCAATGTAAAATCATTTTGTGTGGCGAGGGGAAAACAAAACACATAAAGAAACTCAGAGCACAATTGAGGATGAATTCAGAGTTAACTTAGAGGAAAGATGGATTTTCTAAATGGCATGAATCCTAGGGTGCTGCGTAGCGAATCCTAGATTTGAAATTACGTTCATATTTAGACAGAAATAGATATGGATAAAGAACACAGGAAATACATATGCAAAGAAAGGAGACAATACATCCAACTGCTACAATTAGAATATTTTCATCAAAGTTTCAGGACTATTGCACTAAATTTTGATCGAGCTCAAACTACATTCAATAGTCACCGTCTACACTAATTTTACAACCAACCCGACTTACATTTAAAAGATAAAATATATAGGCAAGGGAACTTCTTGGGCTTCCCTTCTCTCTAGCTATTGTCCCTATATTTTAGGAAATTGAATCTTCTACATTACATGACTTTTCACATGATGCCTTTCCAAAAATAGAAAACAACTACATCTGGTCGCATCATAACTTCTTGTATTTTGCCACGAGGATTCAGTTATCAGGAAGGTCCCAATATGGGGATATTGATGTGTCAATGCCTTCCTTCGACAATAAATCTGAATGATCAAGTATTCTGTCAGACTCCCGTCATCCACTTTAATGGCCTTGATTTCTGTCATGCGCTGATTTGTTGGGGTGTGTGTGTGGCGAGTGGTTACTGACTATTGTGGTCGTTACCAAAATGAGAAAACCATCTAAGGGAGATTCCTCATTCAAAACTGTTAATATCCATGCTTCTTTTGAGAATAGGAGAATGAACTCAGTTAATCATATTTCTTCTGCAGTGGCAAGCGTTGCGCAGACTTTCTCTTCAACCACTTCACATTCTCTGAAATGGTTTGCATTCCTTTCTTCTGAAAACCTTTTTGTTTTCCACAGTTGTACGATTGTATCTTGTGCCTCTCTAATTTTTCTATTGAGCCATGTCATGTTTCCTTTGCGGCCTCGCGATGCTGACACTTCAAGGGTCTTCGCTACTAACTTTCATCTTAGTTCGTTGTTTTCCTGGTAAAGCTCAACGATAGTGATATGCACTTACTTTAGCTATTGAGATGTCCCTCAAACATCTGTGCTCCTTGTTCTGCTCAAGCTTTCTTGATTTTTACCCTTGACAGGTTCTAGCCAAATTCTTTGGCAGCTGACCTTGCACATGGTTTTCTCAGGACTTGGGTATCCCCAACCCCCTTGTTTTTATTTGGCCTACCCCTTCTATGGGGTATTTCTTGCTTGGGGGACAGGTATTTCGACGTATTTCCTTCCTACACAATCTATTCCCCTCTATCCCCCATGCGGTGTGGTATTACCCTTTCCATGGAAAGAGAGAAATCTCCCTTTGGATCCTTGGGGATGCCTGCTATGAGAAAGAATGAATCCCAATTTCTCCTCAACCATCTTAACTCTTCAACTACCAACAATGTAATAAGTGAGACATGAGAGAGTTTCCTTTTTTATTGATCCATTTCATCTTGCACATTGCTTGGCATCTCCCAGAGACTTTGGTGTAGGAAAAATGGTATATTTAATGGTATCCTTCTTGTGAAGTGCATCGACAATCTAATGTGGTGCAAATATATCCTATCAAACATCCCTTCACAGGTCAATTATTTCCTAATTACTCTAAGCAGTTTCTGGAAAGGTTCCTGCAAATATCTTCTCGCGACGCCTAGCTTGACCTTCCCACCTAAAAAATATCGCTTGATGAAATATTCATAAAAATGTGTGTCCAAGGGCATGCCCTTAAACCACCTCTCGCCACGTGGAGGGATTGTTTTTGCGGTTGGAATAGTTTCCTCGGTTACCTAAAAAATTAAACCCAAGATCACTGTGTGGAATCCATCAAAACTGAGTGTGAACTACTCGACTAGTCTTATATTGAATCCTTGAATTTTCCTGCAAAAGGCCATGCACCTGAACTGTTCAAAGGACACTCTGAACTCTGGATCCTCATTGATTAAAATCAAGTTTTGGGGCTTGAAACCAACATTCTTGCCACTTTGCATGCCATTCCTTATGTTTTGGGAGGTTTCCATGGTTTAACACGTATTTTACATGTGCACGATGGATTAGGCATGGGCCCAAGGCAGTCATCCTAATCAACCTAGGTTTGCGAGATAAAACTACAAATAGTGCATAATCCTGATTTGTGAATAAGATGTGTGCAGAACATATGGAATTTATAACAGCATAGGCGAGAGGTGGAATCGTTCCAAGGCACACTGAATTCATGGCAACTGGATGTTTCAAAATGAACTGCAGATTTTCCATAACACATTCACGCATGTAAAGCACAACTGATAGGGGTTGCAGGGCATACGTGATATAAACACCGTGATTTTTTATTCTTTTAGCCTTCATAATGGGTTAATGATGGTCACTACACTTGCCGATGCAAATTCTATTGACAACTTTCCTTGCCCTGGGGCACATAGAAACTTCCTTTTTTACAGGACCTAACTCTTTCGGAACATAATCGTACTATTTACACATGTTTTGACTCTGACATCCCTTCCCAATACCAAGGGACAACCGACCACTTGCTGACTTTGACCACCTTTTTGTTAAGTACCTAACCTCACATGCCTTAACACATAGGCCATGACTCGATTACGACCGACCTTAATTGAAACAAAAAATGGCGGTGCTAATAGACTCCTTATTTGAGTTTTTTCATGTGTGGGGGGCGCACTTAAGAGGAGTGGAACACCATCACTTGGAGAATTTTTTTCTTGTGAGAGGGAGGCTACTTCAAAGACAAGGTAAGTTCATAGGAAAGAAAGATTTCAGACAAAGCAAAGGATCAAGATAAAGAAAAAGCAAGAAAGAGGAAGAAGGCTCACAAAGGCAAGGGATGCCTTACTTCACAAGGCTCATGGGAAAGTCTTCAAGGAACCCCAAGGCATAAGAGAGTGGTTTTTATTTTACCAGGTTCACTTGTTTATGTTTCTTGTGTTGTACATTTTTCTTTGAGGCCTTCTATATATAACTGCTCTAAAATAGTTTTCCCAATGGGGGCGTTTTTCCAGGGTCATGTTGACCAAAAATCTACATGTCAAATTTATGCATGTTTAGAAGTGTATATTAACATTTTAAAGTTCAAGATCTAGAGAAATGGGTAACCATAGTAGAAAAATTGGGTATGGGTTCTGGTAATGAAAACAATCCACGTCAGCCCAGAGAAAACATGGGTAGAAATAAAAAAATGGCTAGGGTGCGGTATGGCTCAGGCAGTATGCAGCCATGTTGTGTCTCATAGGAAAACAAGTTAGGTTTATGGGTTTGTAGGTTCCATAGGTTGCAAAGGTCAACAGTGGAGGAAATGTATGGCTATGTGAATGCTCAGTCTCAGTGCATGTGTGAGTGGGGAGCATGGAAATAATGCCGAGAGAACCCCCACAAAGACACATTTTCCCCTATAAAAATGCATGCACCTAGATTGACACATGGCTCTCTTGGGATCGCGTTCATCTCTCCAAAGGAAATTAGGATAACAAGGGTTATTTCCCAAACCTTAGTATTTTATGAAAATACATTATAACATTCCCTCGAGGTTAAGCCATCAATTTTATCCCTTTTTCCTATCCTCTCATTCCCATCTCTTTCCTTACCCAGTGGAGCTTAGTACCCCAGAACTCTTTCTTCATGGTTTTTCTACACGCAACAATGTAATTATATTAATGATGTGAGTATTTACATATACAAAATCAGGCTCCTTGGCCTTAAACATCTAGGCTCTCCCACCTAATAAACACATAATCCTCCCAACTTATAAACACTTGGATCACCAGCCTATAAAAATCATTAAACATAATCACAATTCAATAGGGAATCGACCTTGCGGTATTACAATCCCATCCCCTTATTTATGCACTGTCCTCAGTGCATCTTATTTACATAATATCAACAATATTTCCAAAATATTAAAAATGATGCAGATATTCTTCCCACATAGCATCTTCATGCTCCAAAGTTTCATCCTTAAGACCGTACCAGGTCCATTGGACCTTTACAATCCCTATGGATCGATTCCAGAGTTGTTTTATTTTTCGATCCAAAATGTATACTGGATGCACTTGAAAAGCACTTCCTTACTCCACCTAAATCACATTCCAATTAGTAACATGATTAACATTGAGTATATATTTCTAAAGAAATGATACAATAAATACATTATGAATGGTCATAGATTTAGGAAATGCAATCATATAATCTACTAGTCCAATCCTCTCTAGGATTTCAAATGACCCACAATATCTGGCTGTCAACTTGGAACATTTTCCCAACTTCAGGGAACTTTTGTTGGCCTTCACCTTCAAGAAAACATGATCACGCACTTTAAATTCCCTGTGAGTTCTTCCCTGTAAGAATAGATTTTCTTCCTATCTTGGGTAGAATTTAAATTCTATTTTATCTTTAACATTTTCTCCTCCATTTCCCTGAGAAACTATGGCCCAATCACTTCTCTATTGGTTGGGTTGTCCCAACTTATTGGTGTGTTTAACTTTCTTCCATAAAGTTCTTCAAATGGGCTCATCTTCAGTGATCCTTGGTACCCATTGTTGTAGGAAAATTCTACCAAGTGTAGATAATATTCCCATTTAGATGGTTTTTCCATAACATACATCCTTAGCATATCCTCTATCAATTTGTTCACTCTTTCAGTTTTCCCATTAGTCTTGGGATGATAAGTTGTGTTGAAGTTCATATTTTTTCTGAACCCTTTGAATAATCCCTTCCAAAAATTTGAGGTAAACTTTGGGTCTCTGTCAAACACAATTTTCTTGGGTATGTCATGCAAGAGTGTTACTTCCCTCATATAAATATTGACAACATTGGTTTCCTTGTGAGTAATCTTCATTGGAATGAAATGGGAAGCTTTAGTAAGCTTGCCCACCACCACCATGATAGAATCATGTTGCTTGCTCATTCTGGTCAATTTGGTGATGAAATCCATTGTCACCACTTCCCACTTCCACTCAGGAATGGGCAATGAATGCAACAACCCAGCTGGGTTCCTATGCTCAGCCTTGACCTTTTGACACTCCATACATTTAGCAATGTACTCAAAAATTTGCTTCTTCATGCCTAACCAATAGTATTATCTTTTGATTGCTGCAACTGTTTCCTGATATCCTAGGTGTCCAACATAAGGTACATTATGCATCCCTTTCAATATCATACTCCTCAATTCATGAGAATTGGGTACATAAATTATGTTCCTCTATAGGAGAATTTCATCATTTCCCAATTTATAATGTTCAACCTTCTATTGCATTTTACCTTGCTACAATTTTGTTACTAACTCAATGTACTGCAAATCTACTTTTCCGGACTCATAAATTATTCCATTAAGATCATTTTGATACATGATAATGGATTTAGCATGAAGTTCATGCACTCTCTTGATGAGTGCATCAACCACTTTGTTCTATTTTCCTTTGATGTGCTTAATATCAATGCCATACTCACAAAGAAATTCCAACCATATGCTCTGCCTAGCATTTAAAGTTGGTTGATCAAAAACATATTTCAGACCATTATGGTCTATCCTCAACTCAAATATATTTCCCATGACGTAGTGAATCCACTTATTCAAGGCATGTACTATTTTTTCCAACTCCAAATCATGAGTGGCGTAGATCCTTTCATTCTCTTTCAATTTTCTAGATTCAAAACATACCACAAAACCATTATAACTAAGGGCTCCACCGAGTCCTTCTTTGCATGAGTCTTTTCAAACCATGAAATCCTCATTAGGATCTACAATCCTCAAAATTGGATCATTGGTAAACAATTGCTTCAATTGCTAGAAGTTCTTTTCACATTTTGTTGTCCATTAAAACTTCACCCCATTCCTTTACAAACAAGTAATTGGGTGAGAAATCCTTCAAAACCCTGCAATGAATCTTCTATAGTAGCTAGCTATACCCATGAAGGATCTAACTTTTGTCACATTCTTAGGTGTTTTCCACCCTTTAATGGCCTCAATATTTTTAGTGTCCAATGTTATCCCTTCTTCAGATATGATATGCCCCAAATAGTGAATTTGGTTCTGATAAAATGACCACTCGATCAATTTGGCATACAACTGGTTCTCTATTAACACTTGTAACAACATCCTCAAGTGATACCCATTCTCTTGTTCTTACTTGAAATACACACGGATGGCATCCAAAAATAAAATGGAAAACTTGTCTAAGTATTCTTGGAAAACACCATTCATTAAGCACATGAAAACAACTAGTGCATTTGATAACCCAAATGGCACCACTTTGAACTCATAATGACCATACATTTTTCTGAAGGAAGTCTTTTTGATGTCTTCATCTCTGATTATTACCTGATGATAGCCAGATCTGATATCAATCTTTGAAAATATCCTTGCATCCTTTAACTTATGAAAGAGATCATAAATCCTTGGTAAATGATACTTGTTGTTTATAGTTACTTTGTTTAATTATTTGAATTCAATAGACAACCTCAATGTCCCATCTTTATTCTTCACAAATAAAATTGGGGTACCCCAAGGTGACATAATTGGGCGTATATACCCCTTCTTCAGAAGCTCTTCAAGATGCATTTTCAACTCCTTCATCTATGTTGTACTCATCATGTAGGGAGTCTTGGATACTATAATTGCTCCATGCATTAATTTTATAGAGAAATCAATATCTCTGTTTGGGGGTAGTCCTGGTATCTCCTTGAACACATCCTCAAAATATTTCAGGACTGCATGATCCCCAATATTTGACACCTTATCATTAGGTGCTTCCTCCATTGAGCTAAAAATATTTTCCAACCCTTCCTGTAACACTTCTTTAGCTACATTGCTGAGATCTCCTGGACAATAACTATCCTAGGAATTCCTTGGACTGTTCTTGGGTTCCCTTCCTCATTCATGAACGTAAATGCCTTGTTATGACATTCTAAGATAAAATGGTGTCGTTGTTGGCATGTTTACAGACAGGTATGTTTTTCATTGATAGCAAGATCAGAGTATGCATCGATGGAAAAACATGGACAAAGTAAGCTCAGGAGGAATTAACGCAGTGTGAAGGTGTGCTTGTTAATTTGATGGAAAAAAATTAGGCAAGGAATACCAGCAATGCAATGATGATCGAATGGCAAGATCGAAGTGTTGGTCAAACTCCATTTTGGAGATTCGGCTACCGAGATTTCAGATACCAGGAGATGGAAATGTCAAAGACCCCTCACAGGAGTCAGGGAGTTGTGAAATCCGGAATCCAGAAATCCTGAAAGAGGCACATCAAAAAAGAATTTCACATACCAGGTGTAAACTTCATTTCGAAGTTTCAGATACTGGGAAATTGAGAAGTCAAGAATTGAGACTCTTCAACACAGGAGTCCCAGAGTTGCGAAATCCAGAATCCTGAAATCCTGAAAGAGGCACATAAACAAACAGTTTTGTAGACCGGGAAATAAATCCATTTTGGAGTTTCGAGTACCAGGATTTGGAAGAGTCAATAACTCTTACTACAAGACTCCCAAAGTCGCGAAACCCAAAATCGCGATATGCGAAATCACGAAGTGATCTGGGCTGAAAATTCTAGAAAGTGAATGTGGCAGACCACATCAGAAAGGACAGGTGGAATACCATGACACGTGGCATGATCAGACAACGACACGTTTCAAGTTGATTTGGCATTTCAGACCACTGGAATTCACATTTCTGTGTGACACATGGCAGCCACTCGGGTCACAACATGTCATCGAGTGATGCAAGACTGACCTCACTCCGGGAGTTTTATAACTATCACTCCCCCAAAAGTCCTGAAGAATGATGTCTGGGGGCAGAGACTAACCATCAAATCATCGAGGGTGTGGACCATTGATCCGAATCCATTTCGGAGCTTCATATACCGAGAGTTGGAAGAGTCAAGTGACATGACTCTTCATCGCAAGAATCGCGAAAGGCCGAAATGTCAATTGTTGAAATGATCAGAGCTAGTGCAACCAAGCTCCATTTCGGAGCTTTGGATACTAGGATTTCAGTTACCGAGAGATGGAGATATCAGAGACTCACATCATCAGGAGTCTCGAAGTGCCAAAATGCAAAAACCCGAAACAGGCACATCACTTGGAGTGTTGGATACTGAAATTTTGGTTACTAGGAGATGGAGATGTCAGAGACTCACATCATTAAGAGTCTCGAAGTGTCAAAATGTGAAAACCCAAAATAGGCACATCACTTGGAGTACTGGATACATGGATTTTGGATACCGGGAGTAGGAGGAGTCAAGAGTAAAGAATCTTCATCATAGGAGTCTCGAAATCATGAAACCTGAAGTCACGAAATGTCACAGACAATCTCCATTTCGGGGTTCGTGACCTAGAGTGTCTAGACACTTGATCACATGAATGTCGAATTTCCAAATGTCGAAATGTCAAAACGAAGAAATGAACGTAAGATTCAATGAAGTCAATTCAACGGTGCAAATGAGTTTGAATAAGATCAGAGGGATATTGTTTCACTTCACAGTGTAACTACTAGAAACAAATGATGGTTTTTGCGATAGGATGAGCTCGTTTATGACAAAGAATATGAAGAGTCTCAACTACCAGAGAAGCTGAGGAATATCGACATAACACCTAGTGATGATGGATGAATGAGAAAAATGGTGAGAGAAGATGAAGAGTTGCAATGATGAATAGGCAGAGCACTCATGGTGAGATAGCATGCACAACGAGGACAGAGACTATAAGTATGCAAAGCAAAGAAGAGATGTGGGTTGTTTTGGTCATGAGGGATTGAGGTGTGAAGAAGGGGGAGAGATCAGCAACATAAATGAATAGAAGGGGAATGGTGTATTGAAGAGACATTGCACATAGAGCATAAAAGGAAAAAGAACAAAAAGCACAAGGAGTGTGCAGAAGACACTGATGCAAACAGAGCAACGCAGTGTAGCAGAACAATGATGAGACCGATAATACATTGAATAACTTTATATCACTGTAATAAGTCATAATAGAAAATATTTATATTTCAGGGTGGTAGGGAGGACTATTGTCCTCATAGGTTCAAGTGGGTGCTTGAACAAAAGGAGTTGTAGCTTCCATCTGGTTGGAGCCAGAGAAACTAGGGTGGCAGTGTGGTGCAAGGGAGAACTATTGTTCTCTATTTTATAGGTTGGTGTTTGTATGATTGGAAGTTGGTGCTTCCATCCAGTTGGTGCTGGAACACTGGGGAGTTGGTGCTTCCCTCTAGTTGGTGCTAGAAAAACCAGGGAGTTGGTGCTTCCTTCTACTTGGTTCTAGAGAAGCCAGAGAGTTGGTGCTCTCAGCAAGTAGCAGCTTGAAAAACAGAGGTTGCAGCCTCATTACGAGTTGGTTCTCATATGTATGATAATGTAAAGAGTGTAAAGATTACTTATCATATAAAGAAGAAGAGGTTTTTACCCTCTATGGGTTTCCTTAGGAAATATCTGTCTCTGCGTATCTCATATGTGTGACTGATGATGAATGTGCTATTACTTATTTCCTTGCATTCGTGTGATTATCATTGAGTACATTGTAAAAAGTTTAGAATAAGCATAATTGTTTAAGCATGGTGACAATTGATTCACCCCCCTTCTCAGTTGTTCAACAACTAGTATTAGAGAAGGCCCCTTATATCTAAAGGCAGATCCTATAGCTTAAACATGTCAAGCCATGAAGCAAATTCAACCAATAAGGCCCCTCTGTTCAATGGAACAAACTTTTCCTTCTGGAAAGTTAGAATGAGAACCTACATAATGGCTTTAGGTGAAGATGTCTGGGATGTGGTAGACACTGGTTATGTAAAGCTAGTTGTACTAGATAATAAGGATGATAAGTTAGAATTCAGCTTCAACGCTAAGGCTATGAATGCTATCTTGAGTGGGCTTTCAGAAGCAGAATTCGTAAAAGTTATGCATATAGGAACTGCCAAAGAAATGTGGGACAAACTCATTAATAGTTATGAAGGTAATGAGAAGGTAAAGGAAGCCAAGCTTCAAACCTACATAATGCAGTTTGAACAACTGAAGATGAAAGAAGATGAAACTATTGGAAAATACCTTTTGAGAGTAGAAGAAATGGTAAATGCAATGAAAGCACTTGGTGAAACAATTGAGGAACCTTATTTAGTTCAGAAAATCTTGAGATCTCTCCCAGATAGGTTCAATCCGAAGGTCTCTACTATAGAAGAACTAAATGATCTAAAAGCCTTGGAGTTTGATCAACTTCTAGGAACATTGACTGCATATGAAATGAGAATAGTTAAAGATAAACCCACCTCTAGAGAAGCATCATTTAAGGCATACAAGAATGAGGATTATGAGCCCGATGAAATTGAAGCAAAATTTGTGGAGAGACTGAAGAAGGGATCAGGAAAATACAAAGGTAAACTGCCTTTCAAATGTTTCAACTGTGGTAGGATAGGTCATTTTGCAAATAAATGTCCCCACAAAGGAAAGGATCAAACATGTGATGATGAGGATAAGTACAAACACAAAAATTTCTTTAAAGAGAATAACTTTAAGAAGAAAAGTCTATGGGTAAACAATGATGATGATGCTTCAGATGATGAAGAAAATGACTCATCTATTGAAGATAAACTAAATGACTTCATACTTATGGCCAAAGAGGATTATGATAATAACAACATAGGGAGTGATTTTAATGAAGAAGAAGTTGTGGTTGACATGGAAGGAGAATTGATCAGTGCACTTGAAGAGATTGACAGACTAAGAATCAAGAATAGAAAGCAAAGACAATTGTTGAGACAGTTCGAGAAAGACAGTAAAGAACCTAATGAATACCTTGTCCTACTAAAAGTAGAATTAGAATAGGCAAATAAAATCGAAGACATTCCGAAACGACAGTTATCAGAAAAGAAGGCAAGATGTGAAGCATTAGAACAAGAAGTAGTGAAAACTAGGAAAGAGATGGAGAAGTTTCAAGCCTTGTATAATCAAAATATCTCAAGTATCAAAGCCTCAGAAGAATTAGCCACCATTTTGAATCATCAAAGGAATTCAAAGCTAAAAACTGGTTTGGGTTATGAAGAGGGATCAAGTAGTGGCAAGGCAAGAAATGAAGAACCCATCAAGTTTGTCAAATGTACAACCAATGACAACAACAAACCTGCAGAAACAAAGGAAGACAATCAACCACCTAGGATGAGTAAGGAAAAAGGTGTTAGGACTGAATCTGTAGAACAAAAAAATAATGCGCTCCCTACTGAAAGACGTCATCAGCATGGAAGAAATCGATTTTCTCAAAGAAGACAACCACCCTCCAGGTACAAAGAATTTTTCTATGGCTATTGTTTCTACTGTTCTAACTTTGGTCACAAAGTTGTAAATTGTTCCTTAAGACTTAGACATGAGCAATTAAGATTTCAAAGGAATAAATACTTTCCACAACAGAGAATGATGCAGTCAAACAACAAACCTTCACAGTTTGCAAATTGCCAAATTAAGTCTAGGGACATGCAACTAAGGAGGTCAAGAAATAATCAATAGTCAATGAGTAGACAATGCTACAAAAATAATTTTTACCTATTGAACAATGAGATTGAATGCTACATCTGTAATAACTATGGGCATAAGTCTGTTGACTGTCGATTAAAGAAGTATGAACCAAATTTGAATTCCCCTGCTAAAAATGTCAAGTTTTGGAAGAAGAAAGAAAGTGACAAGTGTGGATTAGTGTTGCCAGCTCAAAGAAAAATGAACCCTTGCTATATAGACAATGGATGCTCTAAACATATGATGGGAGACAAAGGTAAGTTTCTATGCCTAAGTGAAAGCAAATCAGTAAACGTAACCTTTGGAAATGATGCTCCAGGTAAAATAAAGGGTAAAGGGATGGTGAGTTTAAGTAATGGAAAAGGAAAATCCCAAGATGTTCTACTTGTAGATGGACTGAAACATAATTTTCTCAGTGTAAGTCAAATGTGTGATAGAGGATGGGAAGTGGTGTTCACGTCCAAGGACTACAAGATAAATTCTGTAAACTCAGGACAAGTGGTGGCCAAAGGCATAAGGATAGAAAATAATGTATATGTGATGAAAGAAGATAGAGAAGAATGTCATCTAAGAAAACATGATGAAAGTTGGTTATGGCATAGGAGACTTGGACATCTAAACTTTGACCTCTTAATCAAACTCAAAAATCTCGAGGCAGTAAAAGATCTTCCAAGAATATCAAATCCCCAAGATTCAATGTGTAAACCCTACCAAAATAGGAAAGCTAAACATGACACAGTTTAAGTCCAAGAGCTTTACTTCAACAGAGACACCACTCCAACTAGTTCATATGGATTTATGTGGACCATCAAGACAGGAAGGCACAGGGAAAGAAAACTACTTCATGTTGATTATTGATGATTACTCCCGACTTACTTGGGTTTCCTTTCTCAAAGAAAAAGCTGAAGCATTTGAGAAGTTTAAAATATTTAAGGCTTTAACTGAGACTCAAATAGGTAAGAGGTTAAAGGCCGTAAGATGAGACCGAGGAGGAGATTTTATGTCAAGTGACTTCAAGGAATTTTGTGACAAGCATGGGATCAAGAGAGCATACACAATCCCAAGAACTCCACAACAAAATGGAGTAGTTGAGAGGCAAAATAGAACAATGAAAGAAATGTCCAGGTCAATGATGAATGAGAAGAACATTGGTCAAACCTACTAGGTAGAAGAAATACACATAGCAGTCCATGTTCTTATAAATCCCACCTCAGACCAAAAAGTGGCAAGACACCTTATGAACTGTGGTTTGGGAGACCTGCTGCAATTAAACACTTCAAAGTATTTGGGAGTAAATGCTACATAAAGAATAATGATGAGAACCTTGGAAAATATGATGATAGGGATGATGAAGGTATCTTCTTGGGGTATTCTACAAAAAGTAAAGGATACATATGCTATAATAAGAGGATGCATAAAATGGTTGATTGTATTGATGTGAAAGTCGATGAAGGAATCCCAGCAAGAGAGGTGTACAGAAATGAGTCTTCTACGGAAGACACAACTAGAGAAGAAGATGAACAGGTCCAAGAATCAGAAAACGAAGAATTTGAATCAGATGAAGACACAGACACTCTGACAGACTCAAATTGGAAGACAACATCAAAATCCTCCTCCAGAATCACTCAAAAGAATCATCTTGCAAGTCAGATAATTGGTGAAAAAGACAAAGGTGTACAAACCAGTAGAAAGCTAATCGAAAACACCGAACAATCACATATAGATTTCATATCCATGCTAGAACCCAAGAATTTTAATGAAGCTAGAAAAGATGAACATTGGGTTAAAGAAATGAATGACGAACTTTTTCAGATTGAGAAAAACAATACGTGGGAGATGGTTCAGAGACAGGAAGGTAAAAATATAATTGGTTCCAAATGGATATTTAAGAACAAGTTGAATGAGAAGGGACAAGTTGTTAGGAACAAATCAAGATTGGTCTGTAAAGGCTATTCTCAAATAGAAGGACTGGATTTTGATGAAACTTTTGCGCCCATAGCAAGGTTGGAAGCTATCAGAATATTTCTTGCCTATGCTTGTCATAAAAGGTTTAAAGTCTATCAAATGGATGTAGAGTCAGCTTTTCTAAATGGAGATTTAAATGAAGAAGTCTATATGGAACAACCAGAGGGTTTTGAACTGTCTGGTAACCCTGACTTAGTATGCAAGATGAAGAAATATTTTAATGGATCAAAACAATCTCCTCATGCCTGGTATCAAATACTAGATACATATCTCAAAGACAAAGGGTTCAAGAGAGGAACAGTTGACAACAACCTATATATCAAAACAGAGGGTAATGATTTGATCATTGTGTTAGTCTATGTAGATGACATCATCTTTAGATGTAATAAGGATTCATTGGTAAAATGGTTTTCTTCTGCCATGGAATCTGAGTTTGAAATGTCTATGATAGGTGAACTGCCATTTTTTCTTGGTCTGCAAATTACTCAGAGGTCTGAAGGGATGTTCATTTCTCAAGAAAAATATCTAAGAGAAATATTGAAAAGGTTTCAAATGGAAGATTCTAAACGTGTGGGAACACCTATGGTAACTGGATGCACATTAAGCAAGGATGATGACTCACCTGATGTTGATCAAAGTTCATATATGTCAATGATAGGCAGCCTGCTATACATCACAACATCTCGCCCAGACATAATGCATGTTGTTGGAATGGTAGGAAGATATCAGTCTGCACCTAAACAGATTCATTTGCAAGTTGTCAAAAGAATATTCAGGTATTTGAAAGAAACAATGACTTATGGTCTGTGGTATCCTAGAAATCATAATTTTTAGATAACTACCTATTCAGATGCATATTGGGAAAATTGTGTTGATGAGAGAAAAAGAACCAGTGGAGGAGCATTCTTCCTGGGTGACTCATTAGTAGCATGGCTTAGTAAAAAGAAAGGTTCCATTTCCTTATCGACTATAGAGGAAGAGTACATTTCTGTTGCTACCTGTTGCACTCAGGTATTATGGATGATTCAGACACTTGTAGACTTGGAGGTAAAATATGCAGCACTGATCCCAATTCATTGTGATAACACTAGTGCCATGAGTGTGTCTAAGAATCCTGTACTCCACTCCAAGACCAAGCATATTCCCATAAAATACCATTTTTTGAGAGAGAAGGTCACCAATTAGATTGTTCAGGTCCATTACATTTCAACCATAGAACAAATTGCAGACATATTTACTGAATCCATAGCCAAGACACCATTTGAATATCTCTGACAGAAGTTGGGCGTCATCCCGTCTCACACCTAAGAGAGTTCATCCTATTTGGGGGAGTTGTGTATTGATTGAATATCTGATACCTCCTAAAAAAACTACAACAACTCAGGGGGAGCATGTTTTTTCTTTGACATTGATGTCAAAGGGGGAGAAAAGAAGTGGTCTGGACCTAATGCTACAGTTGGAAGTCCAAACACATTAGTGCAGTCGTTCAGGGTTTCCATTAATTCCAAAGGGGGAGATTGTTGGCATGTTTATAGGCAGGTATGCTTGTCATTGATGGAAATATCAGAGTATGCATCGATGGAAAAGCATGAATAAAGTAACCTCAGGAGGAATTAACACAGAGTCAAATGCAGTGTGAAGGTGTGCTTGTTCATTTGATCGAAAACAAGCAAGCAAGGAAGACCAGCAGTGCAACGATGATCAAATGGAAAGATCGAAGTGTTGGTCAAACTCCATTTCAGAGTTTTGGCTACCAGGATTTCGGATAACGGGAGATGGAAATGTAAAAGACCCCTCACAGGATTCCCAGAGTTGCGAAATTCGGAATCCCGAAATCCTGAAAGAGGCACATCAACAAAGAATTTCACATACCGGGCGTAAACTTAATTTCAGAGTTTTGGATACTGGGAAATTGAGAAGTAAAGAATTGAGACTCTTCAACACAGGAGTCCCGGAGTTGTGAAATATGGAAACCCAAAATCCTGAAAGAGGCACATAAACGAAGAGTTTTGCAGATCGGGAAATAACTCCATTTTGGAGTTTCAAGTACTGGGAGTTGGAAGAGTCAAGAACTCTTACTACATGATTCTCGAAATCCTGAAACCCGAAATCATGATATGCGAAATCACGAAGTGATCTAGGCCGACAGTTCCAGGAAGTGAATGTGGTATACCACATCAGAAAGGATAGGTGGAAGACCATGACACATGGCATGATCAAACAATGACAAGTGTCAAGTTGATTTGGAATTTTAGAACACTGGAATTCACATTTCTGAGTGACACGTGGTAGCCACTCGGGTCACTACATGTCATCGAGTGGTGCAAGAATGACCTCACTCTGGGAGTTTTATCACTATCACTCCCTCAAAGTCCAGAAGGATGAAGTCTCAGGGAAGAGAATAACCATCAAATCATCGAGGGTGTGGACCATTGATCCAACTCCATTTCGGAGCTTCGGATACTGGGAGTTGGAAGATTGAAGTGATGGGACTCTTCATTGCAAGAATCACGAAAGGCCGAAATGTGAATTGCCGAAATGATCGGAGCTAGTGCAACCAAGATCCATTTTGGAGCTTCAGATACCGGGATTTCGGTTACCAGGAGATTGAGATGTCAGAGACTCACATCATCAGGAGTCCCAAAGTGCCGAAATGAAAAAACCCAAAACAGGCACATCGCTTGGATTGTTGGATACTGCGATTTCGGTTACCAGGAGATGGAGATGTCAAAGACTCACATCATCAAGAGTCCCAAAGTGCCGAAATGCGAAAAACCGAAAGAGGTGCATCTCTTGGAGTATTGGATTCCAGGATTTCGGATACCGGAAGTAGGAGGAGTCAAGAGTAAAGACTCTTCATCAGAAGAGTCCTGAAATCACAAAACCCAAAGTTGGAAAATGTCATAGACAAGCTCCATTTTGGGGTTCGCGACCTAGAGTGTTGAGACAGTTGATCACACGAATGTCGAAACAACGAAATGAATGTAATATTTAATTAAGTCAATTCAATGGTGCAGATGAGTTTGAATAAGATCGGAGGGCTATTGTTGTACTTCACAATGTAACTCTATAAACAAATGATGGTTTCTACTACAGGATGAGCTCATCTATGACAGAGAAGACGAAGAGTCTCAACTGCCAGAGAAGCTGAGGAATCTCAACATAACACCCAGTGATGATGGATGCATGAGAAAAATGGTGAGAGAAGCTGAAGAGTTGCAATGATGAATAGGCAGAGCACTCAAGATGGAGGAAGCATGCAGAAGCATGGTGACATAGCATGCACAAGGAGGAAAGAGACTATAAGTATGCAAAACAAAGAAGATATTTGGGTTACTATGGTCATGAGGGATTGAGGTGTGAAGAACGGGGAGATCTCAGCAGTAGAAATGAACAGAAGGGTAATGGTGTATTGAAGAGACATGGAGCAGAGAGCATAAAATGAAAATGAGCAAAAAGCGCAAGGAGTGTGCACAAGACACTGATGCAGACAGAGAAACACAGTGTAGAAAAACAGTGATGAGACCGGTAAGCCATTGAATAACTTTATATCACTATAATAAGTCATAATAGGAAATATTTATATTTCAGGGTGGTAGGGAGGTGCTAGGAAGGACTATTGTCCTTAGAGGTTCAAGTGGGTTCTTGAACAAAAGAAGTTGTAGCTTCCATCTGGTTGGAGCCAAAGAAACCAAGGTGGCAGGGTGGTGCAAGGGAGAACTATTGTTCTCTATTTTACAGGTTGGTTCTTGTATGATTGGAAGTTTGTGCTTCCATCCAGTTGGTGTTGGAACACTAGGGAGTTGGTGCTTCCCTCTAGTTGGTGCTAGAGAAACCAAGGAGTTGGTGCTTCTTCTAGTTGGTGCTAGAGAAAATAGAGAGTTGGTTCTCTCAACATGTAGCAACTTGCAAAATAGAGGTTGCAGCCTCATTACGAGTTCGTGATCATATGTATGATAATGTAAAGAGTGTAAAGATTACTTACCATATAAAGAAGAAGAGTTTTTTACCCTCTATGGGTTTCCTCGAGAAATATCTATCTCTGTGTATCTCATATGTGTGACTGATGTTGAATGTGCTATTACTTATTTCCTTGCATTCTTTTGATTATCATTGAGTACATTGTAAAGAGTTTAAAATAAGCATAATTGTTTAATCATGGCGACAACTAATTCACCCCCCCTCTCAATTGTTCAACAGTTGGTCCAACCAATTCATACCAATTAGACATTCATATGAAACCAAGGGAAGGATTTTCAAATATTCCTTTGTACCCAGCCCATTCATGTCCATTGGACATGATTTAACCAGCTCAATAGCTTTTCTCTTGGCTCCTGTAGCCAACTGCACTAGCCAATATTTCCCATTCTTGCTTCTTGGAAATTGTAATATTTCCACTAGCTTAGGATCTATATAGATATGACTAGTTTCTAAATCTATTAAAATACTAAAGGAATGATTATTTATCATACCTTCTACTTCAATCACGTGTCATTGAAACTCTGCTTGCTTGTTGTCCAGGGCTACATAGATCCTTGGAACACTTCTTCCCATGTCCTCCATTTTTTCAGCTTGCTATACATTGTGGAAATCTCTCACTTTGTCACTTGTGTGAGGGAAAAACCTATACTTATGGTCTCCTTACAACCCCAACATTGAATGGGTTTATTCCTTGTCCTTTTCCCACCTACCCCAACCATTTTGTGCTCTCTAAAAGATGGTTGTCCTTGAGGACTGTTTCTGAAAAATGATGGCTTGTTCCCCTTCTTCATTTATTCTCTCTTAAGCTTCTTCTTATCTTCCCAAGCTCTTTGTAAAGTAGGATTTCCTTTATGTTGATCAAATAAGCACTTGTATCTCCTTATGGGTTCCTCCAAATTCTTGGGGTCATCATATTGAATCTTGTCACTGATAAAGGATGGAAGCCCATTCATATACCTATGAATATTAATGGTCTCATCCTTGATGAAGGAGACATACTTCAACAGTTCTAAAAATATCCTTTCATACTGATCAATGGTCATGCTACCCAATTTGAGTTCAATGAACTCTTTCATATTTTTTCCATAATAGTAATACCTCTTGGTCAGGTGTTTCTTCTCAAAATTCTTCTTGAATTCCTTCCATGTAACATTATTCTATATGATGTGTTGCACTTCCACAAGATTATACCACCACATTGATGTCTTTCCTTTTAGCTAATAGATAGAAATTATTTCCTCCACATGAGAATAATAATTATGTAGCTCGAGAGATTCTCTCATCCCAACAACCATGTCTCAACATCTTCATCTTTCTTGTGCTCTCCATCAAAGGTAGGAGGTTTGATCTTGTTCATTTCTCCTTTCAATTCATCAACCCCATACCTCTTATGATTCATGTAAGGGGATGGACTTAATATTCTATGCTTCCTCCTTTTTTATTGTCTTTGAGAGTGATGGTTATGTCTTCTATCACTCCTCGATCTTCCTCTTTCCTCAAGGGTCCCATGGCTTCCTGATTTGGTGGAGTCACTCTCCTTATCCAACTTATTTTGAATTATGTCCAATATATTCATTAACTTCATATTTAAGACTCCATTCTTCTCTTTGGATTTCATTAGACTTTCATTATCATATTTGTGACTCTAGACATCTTTTTGCAAATTTATAATGGTCTCTACCATATTCATGTTATCATCCCTTTCTTCTCCATGTCCATTGGAGTTTGTTCCTTCCATACCCAAATGTACATTCATCCCTATGATTTCATCTTCTTGACTGTAAGCCTCTTTTGCATCATCCATCTTTCTACACTTTGTGATAACTTTGTTTCGTTCCAACATCTGTAATTCTGCAAAAATGTGCATCCAACAGAACTTTTTCATGCTAACTGTTCTCAATAATTCATGAAAACATGAACCATTTTGATTCACTAATATATCACACCTTTTTTCTTCTGATTTCCTAAGAAATTGATTGTTCAGATCCAATTTTTTGGTGAACAATTGTCTTATATTGTTCAAGACCTTTCCAATGCTTTCTTCCATGATCAATTATGAGTTTTTAGAAGGAAGTTATGGATACTTAAACATTTTTTCTTTTCAGTGTTACAATCCATGAACATGGATTATTCCTTCTTAGAGACAAATTGGCCCTTGGATCTATGTTGGATCCCCTCTTTAGGTTTATAGGCCTTCCTTACTTCATTAGGTGTAGGCATGTACAAATTAAAAAACCCCATGGGTTCCTTCTCTAAGCCCTTCTCTGTTTTCAAAAACAATTTGCAAGAACATAACCCTTTTTCTTCATCCCCCTCATATCATGTGACCACAACCTCTGACCCAACACTAATAGATAGGAACTTATCCTATGCTTCGGGCTTCTGGGGCTCCGTAACTTTGGGCTTCATAGGTTTTCCTTTCACCTCACCTCTTTTCCTCTGAACATCGAAGTGGTGAATCTTCCAAAAAACTACTTATTCATAGCTTCAGAGCTCTGACACTTCAAAGATTTGGGATTTAGAAGATCCTCCTTCTTCGGAATACTTACACACCAAAGGGGTGATACGCTTCAAAAACAAGGAGTGTACATGTGGACCAATCAATGGCTGGCATCTGTCTAGTTCTCATTGGCACAAAAGACATATCAAAGGAATGCAATAGATTTCCACATGGAATGCTTAAAGTGGTCCACATCACCTTAGTTGATGTCGGCATGCCATGTTACTTCGACATTCTATGAATTGTGAACTTTAGGCTTCGACTAACTTTACACCTGCACACCCCAAATATCTTGAATGTTGAATTTTTGGAATCCTAAGGAATCACGAATTGAGGATACTCCTTCTTTGTTTATATGTATGGTCAATAGAAGCTCTGGGACTCGAGGATTTAGGAGTTCTGAGGCTCCATCTTCTACTACCTCCCAAATTGTTGAATTGGCGAACTCCATGAAGGACTGAGATCTATGGTCGACATTCACCTATTGACGAATGGCCGAGATTGACTATGGCTTAGGAATTTTTATACCTTAACACTTTGCAACAAAATACTTCCGCATCACCGAACTGCCAACCCCCTAAGATTTCAAGAATCAACAGTCCATGCTCTTGGCCAAGATCTATGGTGGATAGGAGCTCCGATAATATGTGATTCATAGGCTTTCCCATTAGAACTTAAATTCTCTCTTGAACACTGAATTGGTGAACCACCAGAGTCTAGTCAACAACCACACACTAAAGGGGTGTTATGTGGAAGATAATAGGGAGTGTACATGTGGTCGTATATGGCTAGTGACACGTGTCCTGTTCCAATTGGCCTGATCATTCCTTTAAATTCTTGAAAATGATGACACGTGGAATGTATCCCATATGGCCACATCACCCCATATGATGCCAATAGGTTTTTTCACCTCCGTGACTTCTTGAATTCAGAGCTTCGAGCTTCAAAATTTTTCTTTATAACATCCCTCAAAACTTACGAATGCCGAACTCTCAAACTTCTCAACCTCTCGGGGTCCACATAGTAAAAATATCATCAATCAAGGTGTTGACATGTGGACCCACCATCGAGGGACATGTGTTAGATACCAATTGGTACTAAGGGCCTGTCAAATGTACAAAAATAAGTGACACATGGAATACTTAGGGTAGGTCCATGTCCCCCTAGGTGACATCATCATGCCATGTCATATCCGATGCTTCGAGACTTTGACAATTTCTTCTCATTGACACTTTTTCAAAACTATCGAACTTTCAATTAGGTCCATGTCACCCTAACATTCCCTGATTTTGGAACTTCAGAAGATCTCTTCTCATCTACACATTTTCAAAACTACCGAACTGTTGACTACTGGACAATTTCTTCTCGTAGCTTTGAGATTTCAATGATTTATTCTCATTGGCACTTTTTCAAAACTATCGAACTTTCGACTGCCGAACAATTGCTTCTCATAGCTTCAGAACTTCGGAGAAACTCTACTCCATGCAATCACTAACGAATTTCCCCAAACATCGAACCATCGAACCACTTGGGGAAATACAATGGTCTACCTTCTTCTGAATGATCTACGACTGAGAATCACTATGAGACTTTGAAGATTGGGGGCTTTGGGCTCCAAGAATTCAGAGGATTTCCCCGTTAAAACACCACACAACCCCCGAACTTTCAAAAATCTGAATAAATTGATCTGTTGACATGTGTCCTCAAACAAAAATGATGCATATTAATTCCAGAGTTTAGGACTTTGGAGGATTTCCCTGTTTAAGCACCACACAATCCTAGACTATCGAAACTATGAACATTGGTTAATCTGCGGACATGTGTCCCTAGAAATTGGATGGTCCAGATTGGTTCCATACTTTGGGACTTTGGGAATTTGGAGGATCTCCCTACTAAAACATCTCACAAGCCTTGGACTGTTGAAGTTCTGAATCCGATGGTTGTGAGGGGTATCTCCATTTCCTAACAAATCCAATGGCTCAAATTCAATTTTTGTGGTTCCAAACCCATAGTTACCACGATCTCCTTTCTCTGCTAACTTTATTGAACCGTTATATTTCTTGAGCTTTCCAATACCACCCAGGATCTCTCTTAGCGCTTCCCCGATAGTCTCTACATCAAATCCTTGTAGAATTTTGTTTCCAAATTCCATATTCATGGCCCATCCAGGTTCATTGTTGAAACCATGGGATCTAATACCAATTTGTAACCCCCCCATCCTTCTGCTGGGCAATGTCACTTGAAATAAATAAAAAATAAAACTGATCACTCTATTTTGATAATCAAAACTATCCATACCTAGGCATAGACATGCTGGGCTATGGAAGACTAAGCTCTTTGTGTAACATCATACATATAAACTTAAACAACTAATATGCATTCTCCTAATACAAAAATTAAATGTGGAAACCACAACAATCTACTACAAAATCTTACACATGAAATATTATAAATATCATGGCATGTACATAATACACAACATAAAAATTAACATAGAGTTGGTACTTATCTTTTTATGAAATTCATAAACTGCGTTCATACCTTCCACAAACCTCCCATTCTTAGACCATGTTGCTCCAAGATATTAGTTGTGGGTCACCCTTGAGTTGGGACTAAACTCCACCCAAGGTAAAGGGAATCCTAGGCTAGGATGAGAGTACAGAAAGTTGCACAATGCAACAGGAAGGATTCCCTCCCAGGAGCCTACTTACGCCCACTTCTCACAAAATATCATTCCCTACATGCCTATACCACCCTAGGAATATACACCTTCACTATTCCATAGTCCATGGTATGCTCAACTTCCCTTCCAGGGATTCAACAACAGGTCAGATCAGGAATTCTTAGAGCTCTGTAGTTGTTGCTCGACTCCCTCCAGGAGAAATCACTTCCCCAACAATCTCTCTCACCCGGAGAGATTTTCTCACAGGACTAACAACATGCTTCTTCTATCCACAGGCCTGACAACCCACCTTTTCAAAACCATAGGCCTAAAAACTCTCTTCTTTTGTCTAGCTCCTAAGTCAAATGGGTAACCGCAATAGAAAAATCAGGTATGGGTTCTGTTAATGACAACAAGCCACATGAGTCCAAAGAAAATATTGGTAGAAACAAAAAAATGGCTAGGGAACGATATGGCTCAGGCACTGTGCAACCATGTTGTGCCTCATAGGAAAATGGTTTAGCTTCATGCATTTCTAGGTTCCATAGGTTGCAGAGGTCAACGATGGAGGAAATGGTTGGCTATGTGAATGCTCAGTCTTAGTGTGTGCATGTAAGAGACAAATTAAATAAACAACCATTTATTTTATACATAGAAGTAAAATTTAAAAGTTACCTTCATTTAGCACATTTGCAATCAAATATATCAATAATAATAATAAAATTTATTTAATCATAATGAAAGCAGTGCATAAATTTAAATAAGTACCTGGACCTGATGCTATTATCCCTCCTTTTGTCCGCAGCTTGCCTCCTTGATCTCTTATGAACACTGCCCAAATCCGTTCCTCCCTGCCAACTAGGTAGCTCCCTAGCTCCAGGATATCAACGGATATCCTGGCCCCCGTGCCCAAAACCCCCAGCAACTCCGGTGCACTGTATCAATCCCACTCACAAAATTTCACCTCCCTCTCTGTAAATCCTAGAGCTCCCAAAATCCATCCCCAACCTTCGTAGAATCATCCTCCCGTCAAACTCCTTCCCTTCCTTATCCCTCCTTCACTGAATTTTCTTTTAATTCCTTACCTACCCCCCCATAAATGCCCCTTATCCCTTCCTTTAATATTTTATCCTCTCCAGATTAATAGGTTATCCTTTGTTGGGTACGTAACCTTTTTATAATATATACCATTAATCTATTAAATCCATTACGTAAGTTATTAAATGTAGTTTGTAGTTAAATTATTAATTAATTAATTACAATTATATCCTTTAATTAATTAATAAATCACTTAATTAATATCATTAAATCATCTTTCTTTAATTAATACCTTGTTAACACAATTAATCCCCTAATTAGTTTTACTTTATAATTTCTTAAATATTTATCCAACTAGGGTCATTACAGTGCGTGAGTGGGGAGCATGGAAATAATGGCGAGTGAACCCCCACAAAGACTGATGTTTCCCCATAAAACTACATGCGCCCAAGTTGAAACATGGCTCTCTTGGGATCTCATTCCTCTCAACTTAGAGTTCGTTCCTCTCCCCAAAGGAACTTAGGAAAACATGGGTTTTTTCCCAAATCTTAGATTTTGGGAAAATAGATTATAATATTCCCTTGGGGTTAAGCCTTCAAGCTTAGCACTTTTTCCTATCCTCTCAGTCCCATCCCTTTCCCTACCCAATGAAGCTTATTCCCCCATAACGCTTTATTCATGGTTGGTCTACATGCAATGATGTGATTATATTAATGATGTGAGTATTTACATATACAAAGTCGGGCTCCCTAGCCTTAAGCATCTAGGCTCTTCGTCCTAATAAACACATAAGCCTCCCATCTTATAAACACTTGGATCACCAGCCTATAAACATCATTACAATTCAGCAGGGGCTCGACCTTGGGGTATTACAGATGATTCTTTCCATGAAGAAAGGTTTATATTTACTCACCCATCATATCAATGGTTGCAAACTATTTTGATCCAATATAATATTCTTCTACTTCTTTAAGGGTTCAAGTTCAGGTCTTAGCCAAATTTTTTAGGGTTCTGAACATCTCCACAAGAGTCAGAAAACTACTCTAAGACCATATAAGGCCTATCAATGTGATTATAAATAATCTTCTTAAATATCTTGCAATATTTCCACATAAACATCGTGATATCCCCAGGGTTCAAGGTCCTCCATCTCTCATGGATACCTCCCTGACTTCAAGGAAATAACACCATGAGATAATGAATTTTTTTTCCATATATTGTAAACTTTTCTCTCAAGGCTATAGGTTTATTAAGGATACAGGATATTCATACTTTTTTCTTTTTCATAACTTATCAAACCAAGTAAAAATTACAACAGACACATTACAATCACTCGAGGTTCAATTCATTAATTATAAGAATTCATATTTCCCATTTAAATCATATAATTACATGTATTACAACATTCAAACACATTTAATCAATTAGGTTATACACTTATCTGATAGGGAAAATTCCCACATCAACTGACTGAGAGAGAATTCGTTTCCTCCCAACCTTAGGCCATACTGTAGAGTTCCTTTCTATAGTATGCCACCCTCGTGCCAAGTCATGATACCACAAGAGAAATGATTTCGCTATTCTAAAAACTTAATATGGTCCGGGAAGGTTACTCTCCTTCCTCATATAACAATAGTAAAAGTTTCCCCCTTCCCATAGAGCTCATGGTCTCTATGTGTTTATCAGCTGGTTTCTCAACTAGATTTCATTTATAGAAGGGAGTTCCTTCTTTACTAAAAATTCCCTTAGTGACCTCCCATTACTAGTGCTAGTTTATGTCTAGAAATAAATGAGTTGTAGCACACTATTTCTCTAGTCTAGATCTGGGTCTTCTCCGCTTCAAGGTGATCAATATCAAATTGGACAAGTTTCCTATTTTCTTCAAGGAAAATTTCCACTTTCTTCTCTTCTTCAATTTGCACCATTATCACCTCTTCTCACTACACTCTCAACCTATTATTTCATCTCTCATTGGTTCTTCCTATGAACATTCTTCATGTTCTATTTTCATATGCCACTCTTGGTGACTATCCACTCTTTTTGTGCATGCTTTTTTCTCTTTTGTTTCTACCTGTCTCTTGGTGATCTATCCCAATTGTATCTAGTGTGTTATCTCTCATATGGCTTCCTTCCATTGGGTTGTCTAGTGGTATTTTCAACCTTTGATCTCTTCCTCCTCCTGAGATTCTCATATCCTCCCTACAGACAACATGTAATCTGCATTTCCTATTGTGAAGGGGTAATCCATGGTGTTCCACTTTGAAGTTATTCAATTATCCCCTTGCCTCTTTAAAAATACCAATCTGTTACAGTTATTAACTTCTTCAACCACTTCCCTGAACTTTCATAACTAGTCATGGGGTTCCATTCAAATTAGGTACAATGGAATGTGTAAATTCATGCTTAGAAAGCATAATTAATCTTGTTAAACAAGCCTCATGTTTTGTTAATTAGTACATCTTAGTTCCACTTCCCCCATCCACTCAATCAATCCATGTTGCATCAATTCCCACTTGGGTATCATGGCCAATACATTTCAAGGTTGTTCCCTCTTTGTCAATGGTTTTGGTGTTTTCATTAAATCAAAACATGAATACATTCTTTATAAATAGAATTACATTAAGTCTTAACATAATTAGAGTATTTGGGGAAAACATGGTGTTACACTTGATGTCAAAGTCATATTTAGTAAGAAATTCCAACCATATATTTTGTATGGATTTTAGTGTTTGTTTTTCAAACAAATGTTTTAGAACACTATGGTGTATCCTTAATTTAATTTTTCTTCCCAGAAGGTAATGCATCCACATCCTTAAATAAGGCACTATGGATTCCAACTCTAAGTTATGTGTGGCATAATTTATTTCATGGTCCTTCAATTTTTTAGACTCATAACAGAAAAGATGTCCATTTTGTATAGGACTCCATCAAGCCCCTATTTGCATGCATTTGTGCACACAACAAAATACTCACTTGGATCTGTGACTTTTAAAATAGGTGATTGGTTGGTAAATCCTTTCAGCACTAGAAAATTTCTTCACACTTGGCACCCCACTCAAATTTTATTTATTTTCTTTTGCAAATATGTTATTGGGTCTGCAATACTATAGAATCCTGCAATAAATCTTTTGTAATAACCAACTAGACCCATAAATTATCTAACCTATGAATTTTTTTTTGGCACTGAACAACTTTTGATTTCATCACTTTTCTCTGTATCCACTGCTATGCCATATTCTGAAATAATGTGACCCAAATAATGGATCTTCTTTTGATAAAAAGGGAACGAACTTAACTTGGCATACAATTTGTGTTATCTCAACACTTGTACCACCATCCTCAAATCTTTCACATGATCCTCCTCTATCTTGGAAAATATAAGAATATCATACAAGAATACAATACAAACTTGTACAAGAAATATATAAACACCCCATTCATCAGACACATAAATGTAGTCAGTGCATTTGTCAACCCAAAAGGAATCATTACAAATTCATAATGTCCATACCTTGTCTAAAAGTTTTTCTTACTAGTATCTTCTTACCTGATTCTAACTTGATTATAGCCTTGTTGGGTATGTGTTATATTCTTTGCAGGAGTAGTAGTGTCATGTATTTAGGTGGTTTTTCGACACATGGTTTTTGTCGATGGTTTTCTATTTCCCATTAAGGAATTAGGGTTTTGGACTAATCCAGGTCATTGGGTTAGGGTTTTGGATGCCACTGGCTCCTATATGTATATTATATTGTAAACAATGTAACACCATGAATGAATATAGAATATGTTGGTTTTCCTAGTTTGGGTTTCCAGGGGAAAAATCTCTATGTAATGTTTTTATTTTCCATTGTATCTTTTCTTTTCTTTTCTGAATATCTGTTTGCAGTAGATATTCTACAAGGTTAGGATTTGCAAGCATGACCTCAAGACAATATTGGAGAATACATTTTCTCCCTTTTTTTGATCAAAAAGATCATCAATCCTTGGAAAAGGATATTTTTTCTTGATTGTGACCTTGTTCAGTTGTATGAAGTCAATACACAACCTCAGTGTTCCATTTTTTTCTTGAAAAAAAGAATCAAGGATCCCCAAAGAAAAACACTTGTTTGTATGTAATACTTCTTCAACAACTCTTCTATCTACATTTGCAACTCTTTTTTCTATGGTGTGCCATTCTATAAGGATTTTTGGAAACTGGGGTAGCTCCAAGCATTAAATCAATAGAGAAACCAATTTCTCTCTTTGGTGGAAATATTGGCGTTACTCCCCAAATACATATTCATACTCTTTCAAGACTGGATAATCTTCAATACTTGGCTCTTCATCATTCATTATCTATTACATATGGGATGCATATATCTAAAACCCTTTTATAAAACTTATTTTCAATGCAATGTTGAAATATCTCGGGCATATATAGGCCTTGGAATACCTTGTACTATCCTTGAATTCCCTTCCTCATCAAGACATGTGATGGCCTTGTTATAAAAATCTAAGACAGGATGATGTCTTTCTAGTTAATCCATACCAATCAAGTAGTCATAATACCCAAGAGATACGATGTTCAAATCTAACTTAGGTTGAGTCCATTCATGTTTATTGGGAAAATTTTAAGAATCCCATTAATTCTTCTCTTGGTCCTAATAGCTAGCTGAATTATCCAATACTTTTCATGCTTACATTTATTCAATTTAAATATTTCAACTAGATTTGGATCTATATAGTTATGATTAGCTCCAGAATCACTAAAAATAACTATGGGTTGATTATCAATCTTACCTTACACTTCAATCATGTGGGATTGATAGTCTACTTTTCTATTTTCCAAGACTACATAAATCCTTGGCATGCTTCCACCCACTTCCTCTAATGTCTCCTCTTGCTTGATGCTATGAAAAATCCTCATCGTATCTCCTCAATGAGGAAAATATTTATACACGTGATCTCCTTCACATCCCCAACATTTTATGGGCTTCTACCTTGACCTCTTTACCAATGAATCTCTGATTTTATGATCACTTTGAGATGGTTTCCCTTGTTGATGTTCTTGAGATCCATTCTCGGTGAAACATGGTTAAAATCATTTCTTAATCTTATCCATATTACCTTTCTTCTTATCATTCCAATAATTTTGGAAAGTTATCCTTCCTCTGTTTTGTGCATATAAATACTTAGAATTTCTTATGGATTCTTCTAAATTCCTAGGCTCATCAAACTAAATTTGATTCATGTATAAGGATGGAAGTCCACACAGGAACATATGAATTTTGACCTTCTCATCCCTGATGAAGCTTACATAGCTAATTAGTTCCAAGAATTTCCTTTTATATTCATCCATGGTCATGTTCCCAAGTTTGATTTTGAATAATGCTTACATCTTCAGGTCATAATATTTCTCTGACAAGTACTACTGCTAGAAATATTTTTTGAACTTCTTCCAAGAAATTCTCTTCTCTTCAAGGTGATTAGCCTACTTAAGTTGATCCCACCACATATATTCCTTTTCTTGGACATGGTAGGTCATAATTATATCTTACATTGAATGAGTAATCATGCAGCTCAAAGCATTTCCTCATTCCTAGAAAACATGATTTTGAATATTATCCCTTCCTATTCTCTCCATCAAATGATGGTAGATTGATCTTCCTCAACTCCCCTTGCAATATATCAAACCCATGTCTCCTCCTATGATGTTTGAAATGAGAAATACTTGGGATGGTTTATGACCTTGAAAATACATATGCTCTTCCAGTCAAGTTCCCTAGGGCATGATGATGTTGATTCCTACTAACACTCCTTGATTTCCTAGAGTCTCCATAATTATCCATCCTGTCGTGAAATCTTGACTTGTGCTAGCTTATTTCTTTGTTCTTGAATTTTTTTACTTTCTTATACAAAATGTTCAATATATAAAGTATCTCTCTTGAGATTTCATGATATTTTAATTACCATCCCTATAGATTTGCACTTCTCTTTATAGGCTCCTCATAGTTACGGGATCCTACCTATCTCTTATTCCATTAGACTTTGTCTCATCATTTACCATGCTGAAATGCATACCTGTAATATCTTCCTCATGGCTGTAAGAACATTGGGAACATTCCATATATCTATTTCTCATATAGGAACTAAGGATTGATTTCCTATACCTCTAATTTTGCAAGAATGTGCATTCAATAATTGTTAGAATTAACCACATTGAAAATTATTTATTCATTATATTATAGGTCATTATTCATTTAAAATTATGAAGAACAAAAATGCACAAATCCATTTTTTTGGTTGATAGATTGATTATCCTCCTCAAGACCTTTCCAACGACTATTTTTAGCTCAAATCTGAGCTGCAAGGTGAAAGTTATGGTCTTCGAAATTTTAGATTGTTTTCCCATTCTATCCCTATTTACTACATGTGTCTTATTTCTCTCCCTACACTATTTTACATACCCATATTCAAAATATGGCTCCACAAATATTTTCTATGGTTCACAATTTTTGCATAGACTACTCTGGTGCCCCAAAAGATTGTCTGAGGAAATATTTATGCCCTTTGGAAGTAAATCGTTGTTAAAAATATACCCTTAATTGTTTCAGTTGTAACTTTCTCATACGAGATTTGTTTTTCATTCAAAATAGTTTGATGGAAGATCTCTCCGAGTTATTTTATTTAAGCTACAAAAAATATATGTGATATCTTTGACACTTGTACTTTGGAAAATTAGAAATCCTAAAAATGTTGTTTAGGGCCTCAAAATTCCCTTGCAATTTACTGACCTTCGAAAATATTAAAATGTCGTAGAAAATATTTGTTTTTTTTTACTATTGTAATAGTCTTTCAATCTGATCCATAGATATCAAAGTGGAATAAATATCAACCATTGATTCATTATACCTTCCCTGGGCCCACAGATGAATTTCCACCATCGATGACCAACTCAAAATAATTTGCACCATTGATTTTCCAACACTACATTGGTGATTGACGATTGGCTAGGTCCTTTCGTAAACAAAACCTGTTCATCATTTTCCACAAACCCCAATCATCAGTCATTTCTCTTCACAAACCAAATGTTTCCCATGAATCTTGTTGAACCTTGATCATTGGTGAATTCCTTTGGAAACCAACTTATTTACAAATCTCGTTGAATCCTGACCATCGACAATCAACCCTCGACCATATATTGGATGATGTGGCATGACACATGGATGTTGATTTGGAACGACACATAGATGTTGACATGGAAACTTGGTTGATGTACGATGAAACATGGATTTTGACATGGCATGGAACATGGATGTTGATGTGGCAATACATGTCATCCTCTTTTCCTCCATTCATGATTGACAACTTCTCTAGGATGAACTAAAAACCTTGTTAAATCTGCAAACTCTCTATCATTGGCCATTGATAATAGTTGATTTACTTTATATGAAAGAAACCTTTGGCCTCATTCTGTTGACCCCTGATCATTGGTGATTTTATATTTTCTTCAACAGAACCAAAATCTTCACGAAACTCACCGATATGATCATCGACCATCAATGATTTCTATTGGAAAACTAAAAATCTTCTCAAATATCACCAATCTAACTATCATCCATCAATGATCCCTCTTGGAAAACTCCAACACTTATAATATTTTGACCAAAATACCATATGAATCTAGGACATCAATCTCCCATTCAAAATTATCTTGATTGTTGATTCGCCAAACTTCTCCCAACTCTATCGATGAATCTAGGTTGTTGATCTCAAAATAAAGCATTGTCTTGACCATTGATTTATCAAACTCTGCAAGATTCTTTGGCCTCCATTAGAATGTGAATTTTGACCTTCTAGGTTGAATATAATTCTGCAATCCTATTGATTGACTGTTACACATTATTTTTGTCATCCCCATGATCGTTAATGATGTAAACCTATCTGTTTCCTTCAGAAGGGGTCAGTGGCCTGAGCTCTTAAAGAAGGAAGGAAGAAGAACCTTTCCTGAGAGAAAATGTTGCATTTTCCTATGTAAAAACCTTATAAAAAGGGATGTTCGCAGGTTGCTATATAGGCAGGGTGCGAGAATGACCAATTCTCGCAGATTGCACTATAGCCAGGGTGCGAACAGTTCGCAAGTTGCTCTATAGCTAGGGTGCGAACATTCCAGCACGTGGGAAAAACGTACGGTTTCTCAAATTTTCTAGAAGGAGAAGCTTCTTGGGTGAGGTGGCATCTGAATAGTTTGGATCTTACTCGCTTTCATGATTTAGTGGGATCATCCTAACCTCCTCACCTTATCTTCTTCATCTTATAAAAGGAGAGGATATCTCATGGAGAAAGTTAGCTTGAGATTGGATGAGCCTTTGTGAACTTTTGGTTGGCTTGGAATTATTAGCTTGGTTGGAGTGGCTTTGAGATTTTCTTTGTCAAGATAGATTGTGAGAATCTATCAGATCTATGGTCTCAGAATTCCTGGAGTCAAAGTGTGTGGGGAATGAAGGATAGTTGAAAGGGACCTTACGACATCAAGGCAACGATTGTAATCTTTGTTTCACATTTAATATGATACAGTAATATGTTTCTTTCCCATAAAGGTAGATTTACTTTATTACATAACTCCTTGATCATATGTATAGATTATCTATTGAATATATTATTTGCTTTCACTTTGGTTGGTTTGTGCTATTTTGATCTTGACTGCACGAGAGCACTGGAATGAAGCAGGAGCAACAAATATTAAGGAAGCGATTACGAGGTATGTCTCTTATTCTCACTTCCAATTTAATTCAATAGTTAGATCTAGGGAAAGCGGTATATTCTGTCATGTTTTGTTCTAGATCCAGGTGGATCTAGGGAGATCGGTTTGTGTCCGCACTCATGGATTTATCCAATAACAAAATTGGCGACTCCACTGGGGAACGGATTGTTTCCTAGTTAGTCTAGCTTCCCTTGCTTTGATTGCTTGTTTTTGGTCTCTGAGTCTGTGGGATATCCATTAAGACTCTCTGGATTTGAAATTTCTCTCAAAATTTTTGTCCTTTTTCAAAATTTTGTGTTTACAGACATTCTCGCAATGTGGCCTTTATCCACCTGCGAGAATCATCTGAGTTCGCACCCTACTCTGTAGTCCAGTGCGAACACCTCGCATTCAACCTATGTCTAGCCTACGAGAATCCTTAATTCTCGCACTGTAATATACTGCTAGCCTGCGAACTTGTTTGTGACAATTTTTGGATTGGGTCTTGTGATTTTTTTTTATGCCCAGTTTTGCTTTGATCAGCTGGATTGAATTTTTGAAGCCTATATTGATCTGTTTACAGTCTACTTGACATTCTTTGAGTTGATTTTAGCCACTTTTACTTTGTTTGGTTTTGAAGGATTAGTCTCTTTCTTTGAGTGTCTTTCAATTACAAAGCGTGTGTTTTCTTTAGAATTGTTTAGGGAAAGATCAGATTTCTTCTGAATAGTTCGTTTTAAAAGAAAACTTTTAGTTTGGGTTTCTTTGTTTTAAGAAAGTTAATTATTGCTTTTAGTGAAATTGTTGAAACAAAAAGATTTAATTTTTTGCTTTATATTAGATTGGGGGCATCCTTGCAATTGAAGTAGAGAAATTGCATGATTGATATTGATGAGTTTAATAAATTTTGGGACATCGTGCACATGGGAATGATAAATGTTTTCTCCTTCTCGTAGCATAGATTTCATCGAAATGAAAAGATTGC
>JZKD02S0234799.1:524703-545149 GCA_000966675.3 Picea glauca
ATCACCAACTAGTGCGTTCATTGTGAGAAGGTTTTGTTTGTTTGCTTGCTTCCTAGATTTTTAGCGTGTGCTGTTTGTTTTCCCTAGTGGACTCTAGATTGGATTTTTGTTTTTCGGTGGAAGATATAAATCAATGTTTCCAATAATATCAAGGAGAATATGAACCGTCAGATCACTCTATGTAAAGAACATACCATGACCATTAGATTTCCTAACTAGAAATGAATACTAAATACACACACTAAGAAACACACTTTTACCTAATCACACATTATACCAATTTGTTGATCTTAACTAACTCCTAAGTTTCTAAATATCCTAACATCCCCACTTAAGAAAAACTTGGGATAAGATTTAAGGATTTAGAAAGGTGAGACAATAGGAGAAGGAAGGATTCATTAGAGCCTATCCCCCATTAATGACAACTTCCTAAACTCCTAACATAGATCATAGTTTGGAGAAATTCTTTTCTGTAAAAGACTTTGTGAAAATGTATGCAATTTTATCTTCTATAGGGAAAAATAACACTCCAATAACTCGATCATGAATGATTTTTATATGAAGTGGATGTGAAGCTTGATGTGTTTTCTACTTTGATGTTTAAGTAGATATTTGGTGAGATTGATGGAACTCTGATTGTTGCACCAAAGGGTGGTTGGATTTTTTTGTTGGAATCAAACTATGAAAGGATATGTCAAAGCTACAAGGCTTCCTGACTTACATTAACCTATGGTCGATACTCTGCTTTTATTGAAGAAACAAAAATAATTTGTTGTTTCTTGAAGGCCCAAGTGACAAGTCATGAACCAAGGATGAAAACATAACCTATAGTACAACTTTTATCATTAGGTTCATCATCCCAATATGACTCAGTGAAACCAACTATTGGTTGTTAATTCGCTCTTACTACCATTCTTGGGCTGACCCAGGTTTAGATCCACCATAGTTTCCAACAAAACCACCTAAAATATTGACCCTCTTGGTAAACCAGAAGGCAAAAAAATGCACAGAATACATTGCATAGTGTCACCCAAGATAGTTATTATGGGTGGATACAATGCTCAGGTGCTTGCCGACTGGGAATGAGTGTGGATATGGGATTACACCCTATGATCTTCATTTGTTACTTTAACATTCAACTTATATTAAATAATATGTCATTCTTATTCATGCATGTAAAATAACAGATCTAACTAAGTCATTCATGCATTTGTCTAATATCTAATCATTGAAAATAAATGAAATACACAATATACACTCACATAACACATGATCTACCATGGTTCACCCCCTCTTGGGCTACGTACACAAAGGTTTGGCTGCTCTACTCTGTTATTATGGTGTTTCCAATGGGTCGAGATATACAATGAGGTGGACTATATCACACCAAGATCCTCAACCTGTGATCTAACCCTCAATATATACCTTATTTCCTCCCCTCATCTCAACAGCTTACAAAATGAGATCGTATTTTTACAAACATTCAGTATTAAAAAAACATAGTAACACTAACCAACCTTCGACCTAGACCTCCTAGGTACCTATTTATACATGTTTTTTTCTTACCAACCATTACATTCTTGTACCAAAACCTTAACCCTAGAATGTTAAGGTATTCTTGCATGTGTGCCTCACATGATTTCCTCCTCTGTATGTGCGTTTAACTTGCACGTGCTCCTTTTCCAGCCATATGTATTTTACTTCTTTGTGCTTTATTCTCCAAAATTACTCTTTGCCCCAAAAAGGGCTTGCGCCGAACAGGCCCCCAAAACTATAATGTAGCTCATCCCAAGCCACTTGGGCACTGTTCACTCCCTTGAAAACCTCTTCTAGACTATGGAACTTGTCTACAAGTCCCCTTCCTCGTGTTTGGACCTGCACAACCTTTTCTATAAGCACTTCTAAGTTTTATGTTGCGACTTCCTCCTGAAATATGGTTGTGTATTTTGCCTATGTCTGTGCCATATTATTCTTCTCTTCCTCCAGCTGTGCAATCATTTTTGATTCTTTCTCTTGGAGGGTTTCCATTTATGCCTGTATCTCCTATTTTTGCACCTACACAGTGTTTATCTCTGCCTGCATTCTCTTCATTTGTTTCATTCCTTTTAAATGATCAATGATTCTCATTGTATTTTTCCTCTGCTTGAGGTCCTGTATTTATGCACTTATTCTCTCTTCCTCCTATTCCCACCACTGGACTTGCTCATCTTCCTCCAACATTGTCCAGAGATGCATTGTTCTGTCAAATAGTTCGATTGTTGTGTTAGCTTGTTTCTCCAACTCTTTTATTTTGAGTGAAGCTTCTTCTTTCCTCTGCTCCCTAACCTCAGGTGGAGTCGTCAGAGTTACTTTTTCCTTTAGTTCCTCAATTGATTCCTATAGTGGTCGATGGTTTGGGAAATATTATTGAGTTTCTCCTCTGTACTTGAACTCTCATCCTGCGTGATTTCCAGAAGGTGGATGTAGACTATTTTCAGCCCCTGTTCGATTTTATCAGCGTGCTCTTTCTCTCCTCTAGTATCGAACTTTACTTTTTCGACCACGATCTCCATTGCTTCCTTGTCACCTTGTGTTTCCTTCATTTCTAATGCGTATTTCCTCATGCATGATTGCACCTCCTACGTGATGTTGACTTGGATTCTACACAATGCCTTTGTAGGTATTCTCGCTAATACCATGTCGATCTGTGCCAAATATTTTAGTGGCATCTATGCAAGGTTTCATCCATGCACAAGATGTTATTTGCTACTTTGAATGTTGGACTCAACTTGGCCATTGTTTGAACCATGTGTTACTTTAGAAGCATAGTTCTTGTGGCCATTGTTGTTTCTCCCTCAGGGAAGGATTATGTTCCCCTTTCATAACTTTTCATAGTTCTGATTTGCTCGAGGACTTGCTTTATGCCAACCAAGTCATCTTATATTTAACCCCTTTGTTGCTTGGCTTCTTTGAAGTATTCTTCTATGCAGTATTGAACCTTCTCAGCCACAAGGTCAGTCTCATCCTATGTGATCATGTACTCTAACGACTCTTTATGTGCTTTTTCCTTCTTGCGTGTTCCTCCTATCTATGAAATTGATCATTTAGGTGGCCCTAGTTCTTGTGGAGTAGATGTTGAGGGTGTTCCCTATGTTTATGTAGCCCCCGCTCCTTGTTCCTTTTGTTGTAGGGAAATGTCCTTATTTCCTGCACGTGCATCCTTATTTGATGCACCCCCCTTCTTTTGTTGCTCCTACTTCTACATTGGTTTCGACCTTTTGGGCACAAATTTGTCTCCTGTAGGTGTCTTGGTTTTCCCCGTGTCCACCTACGTACCCTTAGGTACTTCTTGAGTTAGGAATGGAATCTTCCAGTTGTCGGGAAAATATCTCATAGCCATTTTTGTGTCTTCCTCCATGACACAGTATCTTCGTTGAAGCCACTCCTTTCCTAGATCCCTGCGCACTTAGATCCACATGTTGTGCCTGAATGCCTTGAAGTTGGCTATATCATTGAACTGCATGACCACATCTGGGGTAATTATCCAAGTGTTGTCTATGCTTTCTTGTATTTTTTAAAAATACCTAGAAAAGGTACCCATGTTTGTGCTTCTTTGCTTTGGGTCGGAGTTTCTCCCAAGCAACATGTACCATGTATCACGACACTGACCTATCCGGCTATAGAAGTATGAATATGGGGTCTCCCTCAACCCCATCAATATGATTAGCATGAGTATCCATGAGTAGTGGAACTTTATTTTGAGGTCCTGCACGTCTTTGCAATCCTCAAGGAATAGGTTTAGTAGGTAAGGGGATGAACGGAGCGATGTGCCATTCTCGCACTACGCTGCAACTGCGACGACCCCGACGAGGAATTCCTCCTTAAGACACTTTAACATCATTTTATAGGCCATGATCTTGGGGGCCATCTATGTCGCAGCGTCGCTGATACTTTTAATGATAATTTCGCACGAGCCCCTCTCTTTCCCACATGTCCTCTTCATTTTTTCAGCTAGTGCCTTCTCTTTTGTTTTGTCATCCAGGTACTGTGCAGGGTTCTCACCCATTGACGAAATTCCTGTGATTATAGATATCAGATCTACGTCTATGGAGAAGGGTTGTTACATCCATAGGAATCCTCCATGGAGGACCGATATCAACTGCTTAATGTAGTTGCTCACCTGTTTCCCCCTGATCCAGAGGATCAAAATTTGCTCAAAAAAAAAAATGCTCTGAATTGCTTCAAAACAAACACATTCTTAGACCTCATCCTCATCATCCCAACGCAACTTGGATGGGTTCAAACATACATCGTATGAGTGAGATATCATGTTCTGTCCATTTTTCCAAAAAAGAAAAATTTTGTTGACTATACAGTCCGTACAGTTCTCACATGGAATGGTATGATCCCACACATGGAAGGTGACATGGACTAGCCACTGTGTAGAGGTATTAAGTTGGTAGACCGATTGGGCAGGAGAATTGGCATATACGTGGACCGGTAGTTTATTGACATGTGGCACTTGGGTGGCAAGTGGTATAGTGCCACGTGGCCTAGTCATGGGCTGCCATGTGGCACCCCTCCAATGCATAAAATTTGTGGTAGTCTTCGGGGGTCGAACCCATGACCTTCAAGGCACGACATAGTCTTCACATAGGTCAAGCCACCATCCCACATATACATTTGTTTCTTACCCTTATACGTTGTAAATTTTATTAGAATTGAAACAACAGTTACGTTGGAAGAGTAAAGGGTAGGGGATTATTCCTAGCCCCTGGTTCATACTAAACCATATGAACTATTCATATAACCATTGGAGCAGGGTTGGTCCATGGTGTTAAGCCTGAAAGGACGAGAACCTTTTTCCATATGGCTACTCCATATGACCGTCGAGCACAGGAGTTGTTGATCTATATTTTATGAGAAGAACAAAATGAACACAAATTATTAAAATATGCATAACACATTATAACAAATATACAGTAAAACTGGTTTTTTATTCAATAACAAAATAAGATGAAACTCTAAAATGCAGTGAAAAACAAGCTTGTTGGAATGGTGGTGGCTTATCTCTGAGAAGCGATGTGTCGGCTGCTCTCATTCACAAAACGATGATTACAATGAGGCTATGAAGGCCTTTTTACAATAAACAAGAATGTGAAAAAACCTATACATCCAAAAACCTAACCGTAGGATATGAAGCACCAAAAGTCATATGGGCTCCGTTTGGGTAAGTCAGTATATCAACTTCTCGGGGTCGTAACTTTTGCATAGGATCTTCGTTTTAGGCGCACGATAGCTTGTTGGAAAGGTATCGTCCAGGAGATTCATTTTGGGGGCTCAATCATGCCTTAATATATCACTGATAATATCTATCCTGAAAAAAATTAATTTAGGCCCTCAAAATGGCCCCATAAGTTAAAACTGCTTAAAATAGTAAATTGCCAAAATTGCCAAAAAATTGTTTTGAGTGAGTTGGAAAAGGTGGGTGGCCACAGATATCCATCTAGATCAGTTCCAACAGTTATTTGATAGGTTCTATATTCTAGTTCTACGCTAGGCCACATGTCCCATGTGACCATCACCTCTACCGAAAAAGGCGCTAGGCCTCTAAATGATCGACATATCGCCCCTTTTCTCAGAACAGTGTGGTGTGTTGGGTTTTTAGCCCAATAAAATTGAGGGATCTAGGTTAGTCACACACAGGTGCGAATTGGAGAACTAGAGACAACAAGCTTGAAAGGGAAATTTTCCACGAAGATAACTTATTCATTTTTTGGCCAAATTGGGTGCAAAAAAAGCCCAACTAGGCGTTTTAGATCTTCTGGAGCAATTGGAGCCATCCATATGGCATTTTGAGCATTGTAAAGCACTGTTTTTAGCACTTTGAGAAAATAATAAAAAATATCCATTGGAAGTTGGACCAGGAGATGTAGCCCAAGAGAGGGGTGACCTCCTTAATTATTTGTTGTGTTATGTGTTTAATTTGATGGATGTTATTGTTGTTTATTATGTGCATATTAAGTGTAAACACTATCTAGTTTATGTGTTTTCAAATTGATCCTTTTGCCCAAGCACACTTAATTAACACTTACAAATATTTTAAAATATACAAGTCTTCTCATTTTCAGATCAAGTTGGTATCAAAGAATAGGCTTTTGAAGGCTTGATTGTTTGCAATTGTTTTGTTTTATGATGCTTACAAGGTTGAAGCTCGCAAGAGAAGAAGGCCAACTTGTAAAGCCAAGTTATCAACTATCAAGAAGAGGAACTACCAAATCACCTCAAGCTTCAAGGTGATATTCACCAAGTATGGCTCATGAGGAGAGTCATAAAACTCTTCCTTCAGAGGAGGAAACTTTTAGAAAATATTTCTATGATATGACTGAGATGGTGAAAGTTTTATTTGAAGAAAGAAATGCAATATTTCAAGGTGAAATCTTAAACCCTCCAAAGGGTAATGGAGACAACAGTGATAAAAATCTAAAGGGAAATGGAGGGAATGGTGATTCTCCACCACCTTCACCTCCATCTTCCATATCTTCTACCATTTCACAACCAACACCAAATTCTCCAAAAGAACATGGTAAAACTCCTCCACAAACTCCTTTTCTTAATCTTGATATTATGTTTGAATTTCCTATGGACAATGGAGAGGTAAATGATGAGGAATTGGATAACTGGATTCGTCAGATTGAAGTGTATTGTAGGATACAAAGGATCAAATATGATGAAACTAAGATTCAACTTGCTTATTTAATATTGGAAAATGCATAACTCATTTGGTGGGAAGCCAAAAATCAAGAGGACATGAAGAAACATGGTAAAGTTCTATCCTCTTGGAGTGATTTTATTGTTGCACTTAAAAGACAATTTTATCCATTAGCATACATGAAAAAATCTATTATGGATTAGAAAAAATTTAGACAAGATAAAGGGCAAAGTTTTCAAAGCTACACTCAATAATTTAGAACAAGGGCTTTGATTTTGGGTATAGATTTGTATTCTTAGGAAAATTTACTCAAATATATTGGAGGATTGCATATCTACTTGAGGCACACAATACTTATGTTTAACCCTACAAGTCTAGATGAATTTTGTGTACATGAAACTCATTTGGAAGCAAGAGGGAGGAATGAACCTCAAGAGGGTAGCAATATTTTTTTTTTTTCATGGAGACAAAGGAAAGAATAAGTTAAAGGGAAATGGAAGAAATAATGTTTCAGTCAATAAAGAGAGAGAGATACTCACATGTAAACACTATTCTAAATATGGCCATGATGAATACCATTGTTGGAAACTACATCCTAAAAAGAGACTCTAAAAATTCAACAATAAGGGGAAACCAAAGACTACTGCAACTGTACAACATGATTTAGGTTCTGATTCAGTGATGAAACAAATATTACAACCATGGGTATTCAAGGTAAGGACTCTATTGCAAGTACTAGTTCTTCAAGTAGTAATAGCCTCAATGAAACTCAATAGGAAAAAGAAAGAATAGAGCTTTTCCACATAAGGATGATTTCAAAGCATACCAAGATAGATACTCTTTTTGATACTGGATCTCAAGCAAAAATCATATCTGAAGACATTGTCAAGAAACTAAAATTGTAAAATAGTCCACATCCTAAACCATATCCTGTAGGATGGATATGTGACAATGCCAAATTGCATGTGACAAGAAGGTGTAAACTTAGATTTGCCATCACTGCAAATTTTATAGATGAGGTAGATCTTGATGTTATTCCTGTAGATATATGTGGTATTGTGTTAGGAATCCCATACTTATATGATAGGAGAGCCATATTTCATCGTCATGAGAAAAAGTATCATTGGTTTAAAAATGGAGTTGAGTACATTGTTAGAGAACATACAAATAAGTTGAATTTGTCACTTGTAAATGATGGAAAAATGAACAGACTAGTCAATGATAGTAAGAATTGTGTCCTCTTGATGATCAAACCCAAAGACAATGTTGAAAAAGAAGCTTTCCAAGGTTGTGATTAAAAGTTGAAATCTGATTTATCTGAGGCTGTTAACCAATATGATGATATGTTTCAGGAACAAAAGGAATTTCCTCTGAAAAGGGATATCCAACATGAGATACAATTGCAAAAATATTGTCCTCCTCCAAACATTGGTATGTATAGGATGTCAGTCATGAAGAATGGTGAAATACAAAAAAAAAATACAATATTTTCTTGACAAAGGGTTCATTATGCCAATCACATCGCCATGTGGATCACCAATTGCTTTAGTGCCAAATAAAGATGGTACATGGCGCATGTGTGTAGATTTTAGGGCCTTGCACAAGATTATAGTAAAGAATTGTTATCCTCTTCCTAGAATTGATGATTTTCTTGATCAATTGAAAGATGCTAAGTATTTTACTAAATTGGATTTGAGAAGTGGATATCATCAGATTAGGATTGTTGAAGGAGACACTTAGAAGACAACTTTAAAAAAAAATCAAGGATTTTTTGAGTGGATGGTAATGCCATTTGGACTTTGCAATGCTCATGCTACATACATGAGAGTCATGAATTATGTCTTAAGACCTTTTATTGATGATTGTGTGATTGTCTACTTGGATGACATTTTGATACTTAGCAAATCTCGTGAAGATCATGTTATGAATGTAAAGAAATTTATGAATGTCTTAAAGAAAGAAAAAATATTTTTGAAGATGTCTAAATGTGAGTTTGGAAATACCTCACTTCTTTACTTGGGGCATATTGTTGGAGAAGGAGAACTAAAAAATGATCCTTCCAAGGTCAAAGTTATTTTGGATTGACCAAAGCCCAACAATGTGATAGAGATAAGAAGATTTTTGGGAGCAACCCAATACTGGATAAAGTTTATTGCTAGCTTCTCTTCAATTGAAACTCCATTACATGTAGTGACAAGCATCAAGCAAGTTTTCCAATGAGGAGGCAAGAAACAAAAATAATTTGATGCATTGAAGGAGAAGATTAGTTTAGCTCCAATTCTTGTACTTCCAAATTTGAGACAACCATTTGAGATCCAAACAGATGCAAGCAATTATGCAATGGGAGTAGTCTTGTTGCAACATGGTAAGCCCATTTGTTTTCATTCTAAAACTTTTAATCGTGTAGTGATTAACTATCCTACTTATGATAAGGAGTTGTATGCATTGGTGCAAAGTGTGAAAAAATGGAAAAAATATTTTTTGGGAAAAGAAACTATCATTCACACAAATCATCAACCATTGCAATACTTACAATAAAAAATGAAGCTACAAAAAGCAAGGAACTTTAGATGGATGGGTTTTCTACAATAGTTCCACTTGGTTATAAGGTATAAAAAGGGAATTTATAAAAAAGTTGTCGATATGCTTTCTAGGGCTATTGTTAATGCTTCAATTATTCTTAAGCATAATTCTATCATGCATGAGAGATATGTTGAACAATATGCTTTAGATGATAATTTTAAAGAGGTTTATGCAACTTTGTGTCATTCTAACTATTGGACCTCGACCAAGTTTTGGGGAACTTTGGTCAGTTTTGGCCCACTTTTGGACTTTGACATGCTGGTCAAAGGAGTGCCCAGGTGGAGCTAAGATTGCAGATCTCACTTATTTTGTGGGATATTTGGACCCAGTAAGGGGTCCTCTAGGGTTTTGTAATGAGCTTATGGGATGTTGGCCCATGGGGTTTTCCCATTTTTAGGCCTTATTGTAAGGTTTTGTAAAAGTATAAATAAAGAATAATGTATTAGAGAAGTAGAAGTTTTGGGAGCTAAGTGCTAGTCATTCGAGTTTCTTTCTGCAAAGGAATGTATGTATGTTAAGGCTTTGTGCTTAATAGAGAGTGGGCTTTGTGCATTGACCTAGTTTTGAAAGGAGGATCTAGTGCTTAGTGTGCATATCTCTTGTCAGGTACGGATCTCAACTCTATGGATTAGTTCACAGGAGTGGATGAATATAAGCTCTTGGAAAATAATAAAGAAGCGAAGGGGTTGGTGGACATAGCCCCACACTAGGGTGAACCATGTATATCTGGTGTCTTTGTGTTTCTTTGTGTTGTGTTATTTATGTTATGAATCTTCTCAGTGTTGTGATCATTATGTATGATAGATAGATCTTGTGGTTACTTAAGTTATTTATTTGTGTTAAGGGTAAATGAATGTCAGATCTAACTCAGTGCTAAGTGCTCAGGATATATAATCATTTGTTTTCATTGCATCGATCTATCCTTGATTATGTTATATGGTCTTAAGAAACTAATACATGTCACCTTCTAAGTACTATCCTGGTTACAGACACTACGTCCTGTAACCGCCCCTTCTTCTACCTTGGGTGCGACTTCTCCTGCTTCGCAGGTGTTGTTGAAAGGGTCGGTAGTTAGGGTTTTGTTGGTGCATTGTTAAGTGTTGAACCCTGGGTCTTCCCCTGTGTCAACAAATGGTTTGGTTGTCAAGACCTGAAACTATGATTGTTGGGAACTGCAGTAAATATAAAGAGAAGCTCTGTGCATAGATCTATTGTTGAAGTGTGTATTAATCTACTTGACCTACAAATATTTGTGCCAAGGAGGTAAGTTGATATGAAGAAAAGAGGTAAGATCCTAAGGAGGTAAGCTTTGTGCTTTGGGAAGAGAAATATAAGTGAAATTTTTTGTTTTGAAAGCATGAATTTAAGTATGTTTAATAGATTTTGTCCTAGTATGAAGGCTAGGGCACAGTTGAAAGAAAGAGTTGATTTGATTAAATTTAATGAAAATAAAGAAAGATATGCTATTCCTATGCATAGAAAGGGTTTTTAGACTAATAAGTGGATGCAGGAACCTAGATTTGTTTTTTGCAAATTGCAGGTTTAACACTATGATCCTAGGGGATATGCACAGTATAGAAAAGGATGGGAAACATTTAAGAGAAAAAGAGGATTGACTTTGTGTTATAATTACAGAAGGTCGGGACATCTGGCTAAGGAATGTCATGAGGTAGACCCTATTTGTGTTTGATGTAATATTGTTGGTCATGAGGTTAAGGATTGTCCAAGGATTATTGCTAAAGTTGAAGGGATGAACATGAGACAAAAAAACTATGAAGAAAGTCAAGAGACTAAGGGCATGTTAGAAATTCCTAAAGAGAAAGGGTCAGAGGAATTTCAAAATACGTTATTATAGTTTAAAGAAATGACGGATGTCCATAAAGATGTCAATTTACGAGAAATACTGAAAGAAAAAAAATGCATAAGTACAAGAATAAAATACTTCGACATAGATTGCGTCTTGGATGAAGAAACACAAGTGAATATTATGACAGAAGAAACTTGTGAAATTTTTGGAAAGACTACTATGGTAACTTATTTAGGAAGGATAGGCTTTCTTAAGGGAAATATGATAACCTTATGTGGAAGAGTTACTAATGTACCTATCATTGTTCATGGATCATCGTTTGAAGAAGAATTTGAAGTCATTCGGTTTGTTGGTAACAACGCCCCTTTCCCACTATTGGTAGGTGAGACTTGGATTGATAAGGATCATATCATAAGGAAAGCATAGGAAGAAGCTACAAAAAATAAAAAGCAGGAATTAAGGGATTTCATAGCTTTGAAAATAGATCGACTAATAGAATAACGAGAGGATAAGTCGAATCAATATGACAAAGTGACAATGTAGGAGGGACACAAAGAAAAAGAATTAGCTATCAAGGTTGAAAGAATGCAAGAAGGCTTGAAGAGCCTATCTATGCAAGAAAGAAGTATGCCCACTCAGAAAGTGTTAAGAAAGGAGATATTAACTTCAGACCCTTTGAGGGCACCTCAACAGTTTGAAGCCACTATGCGAGGGGAAGATAAGAATAAAAATGGAAAGAAGATTCTAGAAACAATTAGAGAGAGTTAGATCACATGAAATAAGGCAAGAAAACTCAATAAAAAGAAGGATAAGTTGTTAAATATACAAGAAGTTACAAAAAATAGATGGAAGACTTCGCAGACTGAAACCTCGCAGAAAGCAAGTTCACAGGATTTGAACCTTGCTAGAACAACAGGTCCGAGAAGAATTGAAATTTTCTCTGGAAAAGTTAGATGATAGTTGGAGGAGACTCGATCATTAGAATGATGCTTTGGAACGGTTATAAAATGAATTTATGGTCTTATCAACCTATTTTGGGATGTTGATACCATGCCATAACGGACATATTTACATTGATGGAAGCATTTCCTGGCCATTGGAAGATTTGTCATGATGCCCCGCTAATTTAACTCGTCGGTTGTTGCGTTGGGAACAATTTTTGCTACCCGTGATTGACTAAGCTAATCAGAGAATTTTATGAGTGTCGAGTTGTGCACCCTGTCATTATCTGAAAGAAGACCCCGCTTGTTTGTTTATCTACCTTGAATGTTCGTTTGTATACCCTACTTGTTTGATAAAAGAGAGAATGTCGAGGAAACCTAATGAATTGGAGAATTTTGTCGAGGAATTCCTTAAGAAGATAATGGCTCACAGACCAATATTTGAAGGTATCCAATCATCGTCGAATAGGGGACTACAGTATTCCCCTTCGACTGGATGTCATTTTGGCCATGTCAACCCAGTAATTAAACAACAAAGTAATCACTGCGGTGATCTGGCTAATGCAAAGCAAATTTTGTCAACCCTACCTAAATATATACCACTTTTGGTTGGCGTTGTTAACCATGACAGTATCCATCGAGACTTTGAGTACTCTATTTTTAATACGTACATTCCAAAAGAAATTTTCATAGTCAAGAGTCAGTAAGGACAGATCCCACTATTGAAGAAAAACAACTTCAAATTAGGAGATTGGAAGAACTATTCCATGTTGGCTCCTCACTGCTATCCCAGGAAGATAATCAAAAAGAAAGATCGCCTCATCTCGCAGCCATGGATTAAGGGGTTGGTACAGTCCACTATGTTGAATGTGATGAAGATCTCACATTTTGGCTGCCACCAGGAGGTTAACGCTTGCGTTAAACGCCTTCTGTCATGCCATCATGGCATATACTTATGGGTCGATCAAAGGATTAGTGTGGATCCAGCGTTGATCCACCAGATCACAGGCTTAAGTGTGAAGGGTCCTGACCCTCAATAGTTCTACCCAGGGAAGGCCTCAGATCATTCCCTGGTGCATCACATAAAAGAAGCTTACGAATAACTAGAAAATGAAAAGTGAGGTTACAAGGTAGCTTCTATACAGGATGGCACAATGCGCCTCACTTTCCAACTCCTAGCTAGAAAGATAGTAAGGCAGAACCACCCCACACAGGTCATTGGGTTCATGGTGGACCTCACAAGAAAGTGTGTGGAGGGCATGCAAATGAACTAGGCGAACTACCTCATCAATGAACTAGAGAAGGATTGTCGTGAAGCCTAGGACTTGTGATATGAATTCCATTACAGTTGACTGATCATTTTGATCATATTTTTTCACTTGGAAAATGCTTAAAGGAGTCACTTTCCCAGAGATTGAACCTTTGGAGCCATTGGCCACTTGGTTTTCAACCCTGTGGTATACAATGACATGATGAAGCAGTGGTAGTCCAATGTCGTGTTTCATTTATACTATCAATAGTTGAAGGTTGCCATCGAATCATTCCCACGTATGACACCACACACCACACAGCACACACCTTGCACCAGTACCGACCCATTGTGAAGTTCCACATTGATCCTCACTTCATCTACATCACCACGTGAAGAGATGAGAACCAGGAAGAATTGTAGTCATACTACAAGCTGACAAATGAGGATATGGAGTAGATTAGAAACAAATGGCCAGAGGAATTTCTTGTACCTGTATTTGATGCAGAATTATCCGACACCAACACCATAGGAAGCCCCATAGTTACATGGGTTGAGAATGTCGAATATTCCAGTGGAACGAAGAAGAAGAAAAAGAAGGAGGAAGTCCAGGATATAGAGAGCGATGAAGAGGACAATGCTTCTGAAGATAACAATTCTAACTCGCCAAGAGGAGGAGAAGACAAAGAAAAAGGACATGGAGGAGGCGAAGAAGGAGAAGAAGAACAAGGAGGAGGTGAATCTACACTGCCTAAGGATTCCCCTATTGGGATAGTGACACTGTAGAAGAGGAAGGTTTCTCCGAAGAAACCCTCAACAAGAAATAAGACACGCGCTAATAAGCCACAATTAGAAGCCACCCTCACGGATGATGACATCAGTCTGGTCCGAAAAGCTATGGAGGATGAATCTGAGGACATGCTGTAGAGATATGGAGTGAAACAAAAGGAGATATATAGAAGAATTGAGAAAGAATTGAAGGAAGTACACCAAGTTGTTCGCTTGGTCTACGCAATACCCACTGTGTCACCTGCACCTTCCTCATCACGAACTGCAGAATTAGGGGATGAACCAAACTAGTTGAGAAAGTTTAAGGATGCAATAGAAGCGTGGTTCCAGAGATCCCATGAAGAAAAGGAAAAGGATACATAAGCCTTTCAAAAGGAGAGGGACGAAGTCCTAATGCATTTATGAGTAGCACAGGATGGTGTAGTTGTCCATGAAAGTGACAAAGCAGAACTTTATGTGAAGCTTCAGGAGGAAAAATCCCAGCTATAGAGGGAAAAAGAGAATTTTCTCACAGAGAATTCCATGGTCAAAGAAGCGATAAGTAAATCATGTCTCTTTGTGCTAGGCTTGGCACAGGAAGAGAAATAACCAGTCGAAGCTCAAATAATGAATCTCGTTGAGACCATCTAGTAGCTTCCGGCTAGGATAATAGAATTGAAGGCCCAAATAGTACTGAGCACCCTGCATGAGGTGCATGACCAGAAGGAGGAGACCGCTAAGAACACAGTAGTAATAATAAGAGCCATCGTATCAGAATGTAAACAAATAAGTGATAGGATTTCCCAGACATATGAATGCCTCGCTGAGGATCCAGATTTAAAGAAGTTTGAAGCACAATTACATGAGGCGCAACAACAAGAATTTTTAGTGTAGGCACAGATGAAGCTACTCACTGTGGTAGAAAGAATGAAGAGATCCTAGGAGGAGCATGCAGTACAACAACAGATCACTTCCCTCCAGGGTAGGGTAATGGAAGTAACACAAAAAATACAACATGTGTAGGATGAAGCCTGCAAGGTGTTCGAAGATATTGATGAACAAGGCTCACAACTAGATCAAGTGGTTGCAACAGTAGAATAATGCATGGAAGGGACTATTACAAGGTAGACAATTTAGGAGCTCACTGAGAAGGAGGCTTAGGAGAAGCAGAAAGTCAAGGAAGATCAAGTTAAGCTCAAGGATTTCGAGGTAGCGTTGTCCAGACTTGAGTGACTCAGGACAAGTCACATGTGAGTGTTGGGGACCTATTGGCCCTCGACCAAGTTTTGGGGAAATTTGGTCAGTTTTAGCCCAATTTTGGACTTTGACACGATGATTGAAGAAGGATCGCCCAGGCGAAGCTAAGATCACGGATATCACTTATTTTGTGGGCTATGTGGACCTAGTAATGGGTCCTCTAGGGTTTTGTAATGGGTTTATAGGCTGTCATCCCATGGGGTTTTCCCATGTCTAGGCCTTATTGTAAGGGTTTGTAAAAGTATAAATAAAGAAGAATGTATTTTAGAAGTAGAAGTTTTGTGAGCTAAGTGCTAGTAGTTCGAGTTGATTTATGAAAAATAATGTATGTATGTTAAAGTTTTGTGCTTGATAAAGAGTGAGCTATGTGCATTGACCTAGTTTTGGAAGGAGGATCTAGTGCTTAGTGCACAGATCTTCTATATGGTGCAGATCTTGAATCCATGGCTTAGTGCATAGGAGTGGTTGAATTTATGATCTCAAAAGATAATAAAGAAGCGAAGTGGTTGGTGGACGTAGCCCCACATTGGGGTGAACCACATATACCTGGTGTATTTGGGTTGTTTTGTGTTGTGTTATTTATGTTACGAATCTTCTCAGTGATGTGATTATTATGTATGATAGATATATCTTATGGTTGCTTAAGTTATTTATTTGTGTTAAGGGTAAATGAATTCCAAGTCTAACTTAGTGCTAAGTGCTCAAGATATATAATCATTTCTTGTTACTGCACCGATCTATCCTTGATTATGTTCTACGGTGCTAAGAAACTAATGAATTCTCACCTTCTAAGTGCTAATAGAATACTTTGCAAAGTGTTTTTATCACATATCTATGTCCCATCTTGGTTATGGACACCTATGTCCTGTAACCCCCCTTGCCTCTACCTCGGGTGATACTTCGCCTGCTTTGTAGGTGTCACCAAAAGGAGCGTTAGTCGAGGTTTTGTTGGTGTGTTGTTAAGTGTTGAACCCTGGGTCTTCCCATGTGCCAACACTAACCAAGTTGAGGAATTGGATTACCATGTGCATGATAATATTTTGTATCATCTTAGCAAGCTATGTATTCCACAAGGTGAAAGAGTCAACATCATAAGGGAATCTCATTCTTCTCTTATTGCTGGCGACTTTGGTGTAGGAAATATGGTGGCTAATTTGCAAAGGTATTTCTATTGGCCTAAAATGAATGAAAGTGTTTCAATATATGTAAGAGGTCGCTCTCTATGTGCTACAAGAAAGTCTAGCAATCAAAATTTGGGTTTGTATACTCCACTTTTGGTTCCTTCTCATCCTTTGGAAAGAATTTCCATGGACTTTGTAGGAGGTCTACCTATGTCTAAAAAAATCATGTATATCTTTATGTTGTAAGAAGCAAGTTACAATTGAGAAAACAACACATATGTTCTTTCAACATGTTTGGGTACATTTTGGGTTTCCTAAATCCATTATTTCTGATCGAGATTCTCGATTTATTGGGAAATTTTGGTCAATTTTATGGGCACTCATGGACACCACGCTGAAAAAGAGCACATATTTTCATCCAAAAACAGATGGTCAAACATATGTGGTTATTAGGACAATAGTGCATATTCTTCTTGGTTATTGCAACAAGCATCCTAATCTTTGGGATGAGAACCTACAATACATTTAGCATGCTTACAACCGTTCTAAGCACTCTTCAACTCAAACATCTCCATTTGAAGCATGTTTTGGTTATTTGATGAAATCTCCTTTAGATTTTATCTTTGGCTAAGACATTTCTATTGATGGTCAATATGACATTGAAAGGGAAAATAAGTTCATTGAACAAATTCATTTGGTGCACCAAATGGTACAAGAACATTTGGAAAAGAGTCAAGCCAAGTACAAGACAAGACATGACAAGCATCGTGTTGATCACAGTTTCCAAGTTGGATATGAAGATTGGATTTACATTAGAAAACAAAGGCTAAAAGGAGAAGGTAAAAAACTGAAACCAATTAGATATGGACCTTTCACGATTCTTGAAAATATTGGTAACAATGCCTTCCATTTGGATTTGCCTCCTTATATGAAAATGTATGCAGTTGTCAATGTTAAGAATTTGAGATTGTATGAGCCTCCTTTGATTGATGATGAAGGAGAACATGTTCATATTCCTTCTATAGATGATTTATCGCCAGAATATCTTTCATAACTACATGAGGACAGAATCCTTGACAGGAGGATGAGAACTTCAAAACAAGGGAATGTGGAATACCTTCGAGTCAGTCTTAAAGTCACAAATCCAAGAAAAGCCAAGTGGATTGAGGTTATAAAGGAGAGGGAACTATACCCTCATATTCAGGTAGACTGAAAGTAGTCTTTTGGAGGTGAAAAAGCTTCCCAATGGGGAGGAGTGATCACAGGGATAATTTTTTTCTCAAAAAGCAAAGTTCCTAGAATTTCTTCAAAACAGACAATGCGTAGGCCTCATCCTCACGATCCCAACACAAATTGAATGGGATCAAACATACGACTTATGAGTGGTATATCGTGTTCTGTCCATTTTTTCAAACAAGCAAAATTTTGTTGATTCTATAGTCTGTACAATGTTGACGTGGAATGGTATGGTCCCACATGTGGCAGGTGATGTGCACTGGCCACTGTGCATAGGTGCTAAGTTGGTAGGCTGACTGGGCAGGAGAGTTGGGAGATACAAGGACAAGTAGTTTGTTGACATGTGGTGCTTGAGTGGAAAGTGGTATGATGCCATGTGGCCTAGTCATGGGCTGCCACATGGCACCCCTCCAATGCATAAAATTTATGGTAGTCCACGAGAGTTGAATCCCCGACCTCTAAGGTGCATGACATAGTCTCTACATAGGTTGGGCCACCAACCTGCCTATGCATTGTTTCTTACCCTTATACGGTGTAACTTTTATTTGAATTGAAACAACGTTACGTTGGTGGAGTAAAGGATCGGGGCTTAGCCCCATCCACCGATTCATACTACACCATACAACCTATTCACATAACCATTGTCCTGGGGTTGATCCATGGTGTTAAGCCATGAATGCATGGAACCTTTTTCATATGGATGCTCCATATGACCCTCGAGCATGGGAGTTGCAACAGTTATTTGGAAGCTGTTATATTCTAGGTTGACGCTAGGCCACATGACCCATGTGACCATCAGCTCCATCAAAAAAGGTGTTAGGCCTCTAACTGATCGACAAGTCACCCCTTTTCTTAGAGTGGTGTGGTGTTCTAGATTTTTGTCCCAGTAACACTATGGGAGCCAGGTTAGTCACACACATGTGCAAATTGGAGAACTAGAGACAACAAGCTTGAAGGGGAAATTTTATAGGAAGACAACTTCTTCATTTTTTGTCCAAATCAAGTGCAAAAAAATCCCAGCTGGGGGTTTTTGGATGTTCTAGAGCCATTGGAGCCATCTATATGGAATTTTGAGCACTGTAAAGAACTATTTTTATCACTTTGAGAAAATAATAAAAAAGATCCATTGGAAGCTGAACCGGAAAATGTAACCCAAGAGAGGGGTGAACTCCTTCATCATTTGTTGTGTTATGTGTTTACTTTGATGGTTGTTATTGTTGGTTATTATGTGCATATAAAGTGTAAAAACTATCTAGTTTATGTGTTTGCAAATTCATCCTTTTTCCCAAACAGATATAATTAACACTTACAATATTTTAAAAGATACAAGTCTTCTCATTTTCATATCACCCCTTCCAAAGTGGGTAATATCTAACAGGTTTAGAATCCATTTTTTTGCTAGGACAGATGCCAATGACTTTGGTTGTAGGATGGTATATCCAAAGGTCCCTATCCCTATGCTGTCCAAGTAGACTCGTTGCGCAAATTCAAGGAATTTTCCTGTATCGGCCACATCGTGGTCCAAGTACCTCAGTTTCTCCATGAGACCTAGCAGCGTTTTCGTGGTTTTCACTCCTTCTATAATGCATGAGAGTACAATTGTTGTGTCATGATTCCTGCATGGAGACCGTGACATAGGTTGTTTTCCCTTTCATTTTTCCTGTTGACTTGAGGCCGTTGCAACCATCTGTCTTTTTTCTATGTCAGGGTATGGCTGGCTAGTGATATCCTCTACCAAACCCTCCTATGGTTGCATGTGTTATGCCCTAGCAGTTTTGGGTACTGTCGCCTCTGTTTGCATAGTATCTTGGCTATTTACCTACTGGGCCCCTTCGATTGTCACATTTTTTAGTGGTTTTCCTTTGTTATGTGAGGGATGTCCCTGCACGCTACTGGTCGGGTCGACTTCCATAGCCAACACTGTTGGACCCTACCTTTCTTCCACCAAGGGAGTATGGTCTATGAGTGCTTCAAAAGGTGAAGGAATTGTGTCGACATCGACGAATTCCTTGGGATTTTTGGTTTCTTGTCTGACCAGTGCTGCCTCACATGGTGCCTGACTACTTTATTTTTTTCTAGCTGCTTGGCTCGGTGCACCCATATTTGGTGGTTCCATTGTGGACATTGGTTTTTTTCTGTCGAGTAAGTCTTTAGTGGTTCTCCTTGTATTCTGTTTAAAATCACTTCCTCTATGTGTGCTCTATTTCTCTGCAACTTCACAATTTCACAATGAGTCTTATGTTTCCTGCGTTTCCCCTTTTTATAAGAAATTCATGAATCTTCTCGGAGAATTTTCCCCATCTGTGATTAATGTAATGATTCTTTATGCGTAATTTTTCATTGAATTCCATAATTGTTGCTAGTTGGTGCCTTTTTTCCATAACCGTCATTTTTCAAATTTCCTCCTTTTCTGACCGTTGATCTTTTTTCCAGCACACTGATTTTTCCAAGTGCGTGGTATGTCATGTAATCGTTGTGTGTGAACCTTTTATTTTCATCTCTCTAATTCCATTTTTTCTATGCACGATCTTCTGATGCCTAGCACGATAACCCTTTGTTTGCACCCAATTCATCACTGTGTGAGCAAAAAGTGAGTGCTTACATGCCCAGTTGGGCTCTGCTAGGCATGACAGCTGTAAGGTAAAAGGTTAGAAAGAGAAACAACAAAGCAATAAACAAAAACTAAACTAAAACTAATTAAGACTATGAGCATGTGAGAAAATAAAAAACAAATGTAAATGGACCAATATCACCAATGTATTAGCTGATCTGATTGATGAAATCCAAAGATAC